>JAMKCH010016382.1:0-31741 GCA_023653785.1 Ophioderma brevispina
TTTTGAAGACTAGTGCAAAGCCGTTTTTCTGAATACTAGAGGGCATTTTATGCAAGGACATGAATAATGTCAACCATTAAAATTTTATAAATTTTAATACAATTTTATCATCCAATCAAACGGACTAGAAACTCAGTACCACGACCCAGTCAACTCTGAGTCAGCCTTTGGATTGTGCAGTTAGTCTTGAGTGGAGGTAAATGAAACTTAATAGAAATTATATAGGTCAGGTGAATTCAATGGCAGGTTATGCCAGGAATACTCATAGTTTTTACTGAACGTAATTTGCATGGTTTTCCATATGCATGTTGTCACAGTTTGCCGTGTATACAACCAAGTTGGTGGCATATACAATTGGTAATTGTCAGCAATTTTGATGATCTTGTTCAGTGTCAAAACTCTACCATCAGATCAGTGTACGACATTTGTTACATTATGTAACCCATTGTTGTCTGTCTTATTCAGGACAGGTGGGGCTACACACCAACTGTAGAGATAGTTACACCATCATCAGGTACTCCCGGTAAGTTAAACAATTCAGGGTTAGTTAAACCTTCCGGGTTATCCACCAATAATATTACCCCTGACCCCCAAAAGGTTAAAGGTCATAAGGTCATGGTAAATCAATTGCCCAATTACCAATTCCTCAGAATCAGGGCCCCTTCTGCGAGGATTTATTGAAGGGGTGCAGGATAAAATCAGCAAAAAGTGGAGCTTTTGTGCATCTTTCGTGAAATTTGGGCGTGTGACAGTGCTGCACTCTCCGGCATACACAGACCTGCCAAGAATGCATGTACTAAATTACCAGATGAGATCATGCCAGTTGTATTCAAAATATAAGATGCCGAGATGACTGTAAAAAAAATGGGTAGACAGCAATGTTACCATTGATGAAAATTGCACTTTGCTTGTCAATCGACAACATGGGGCCATAGCAAAATTATTTTGTGTTGGATGATATTCCTCTATTATTTTGGGAAGTGTTACTATGCCATAGTGCCAACTGCGTGATAAAAAACACAATTGATAAACCACTTCCTCTTAAACATCAATTAATTTGTATTACCTTTAACCACAAGGAACTATATCTATTTCCAACCAAAAGTTCCACTGGTCTAACTCCATAGTTATCTGTTCTCTTCACTCTAGGAACGTTGTTGATATCATGGCCGTATGTTACATCACAGTATTCGGCACAGCCAAGAGGAGGATTTGATTCAGTTAGGAAAAATGAACGGTAAGGTATGAGAACAATTGAGAGATCACAATTTAGATCCAGGGTTCACATTTTTTCTTTTTTTCTTTGACGTGGAATTCCCTCAACAATAATTTCATCCTTTAACCTTTCAAAATGCCAAACCAATTTTTTTATGTTATTAGTTTCTGTGGAGGTTGCGGATTAATTTGGCCAAACGAAAAACGGTGCTTCCTAAGGTATGTTCATAATTTCACTGCACTGGCATTGCTGTGCAGTAAATTTACGGCAATGTTCCATCACTTCCGCTTGCATCTAATCGAGTTACGGCAGTCAACCCAGGCAGGTCACGTGTTGCAGTACGTTGCAGTAAACTTGCCGAAGGTTGCCGTAAAAATTGGCATACGAACCACTCACTGCACCACTCACTGCAGCCCACTGCATCTTGCTGCCTCGCCAGTTCAAATAATTTAAACTAGTGTTGCATTACGCATGCGTTGCAATATGCATGATTGCAGAGAATGATTTTAGTAGCTGGGACTGCCATGAGCACTGACACTGCAGCAGTGAAGTATGAATGGACCTTAGCGATGTATTTTGTTGTAAGACTAAAGCAAACCTCTGATCACAAGCAAGAGCAGGAGGTTTGGGAAAGGACACTGTGTCCTGGCCCATTCAGTGTTATAAGTATAAGGTGACCTGGAATATGAAATGTATAATTGTATGGGGATAGTCAGCATAGATTTAAATGTTGTTTTATCAAGGTGTTTGGACGTGGTTTTGTGTGAATGTCGTTTTCCAATCCCTGTTGCGGTTACAGTTATCCAACCTCTGGTTTTCTCCTGATTTTAAAATCAGACTTTCCACAGATTATCTGCAAAGATTATTGGTTTGTCAGTGATGTTCTGTTATAGGGGAACTTGCACATTTTCACAAAATATGAAATTTCTTCAATTTGCTCACAAATGATAGTCTAGGCCATTTGAAGAATAGCGATATTTTACACATAAAAATAGCATATTCAAAAATTGATAGGGACATTGATAAGAGACTAAAGACATTTGTAGGCTAACTTTAAGTTTGCCATAACTTTAACCAACAAATGTGCCTTTTACATGAATATCACAGACTTGTACTCATTGATATTAAAACCACAAATGTTACAGACCAGTCAAACAGGGTGCATGCCGTGGGAATCAACTCCGGCGTGTGTTTTCTTGTGTTAAACACCATTTCCGTTGTCTGCTGAATAAATGTCGCCGGAGTCATTTAATTATAAAATCATTCTGTTTACACATATGGGTACTGATTTAGTCTTAATCATTTCAGGTGAGGGCTAATGTGTATAGAAGCTTTTACAACCATGCAAAAATGTCAATTTTGAAAAATCTTGACGGAGGGTGCACTATTTTTCTAATGTGCCACTGTCTCTTTAAGAATCCTGTTAAGATTTGCCACCTTTCTTACAGTATTTCTGATTGGCTATGACATGTAAAATGATATAACCGCTGAGTAACCAATCAAACTAGAGCTCTTATTTATCTGTACAGCCCTTTAAGCTTTTCTTACCATGTCTGTGATTGGCTAATTACAGCTAATTACATCATATAATCCTTTGAATAACCAATGAAATTGGCTGTTAGTCCCGGTGGGATTAATACATCTATTTCCTTTTTTGCTGTTGACAGTGTTCATTGGGGCAGCTACATCTGTGACCTTGTGGATCCCGAAACCAATGAACTGTAAGTATCCATAGAAAATGTAGAGAGACTGATACTGGCTCTTACGCTACATTGCATTGTATGCACTGTGAGAATAATAAGTCTGTGAAAATTACATTGAAATCGAATTAGCATCCATGTAAAATAACATCGGAAGATTTGGAACTGAAAATAATAGAAAATCACATTGAAAATTCCTTTTGTTATGCCGACAAAAATATAGACTTTGGGCAAAACAATAGATCAAAAACATTGTAATTCATGCATGCATGCACACGTTTTCTTGTTTTTTTGTTTTTTTTTGTGGGCCGCCAGCATAGCTGGCAGGACCACTTTGCATGTTCAGATGAGTTTGGCCAGAATGGACTCTGTGGCGTCACTGGTCTTCTTTTTCTGATGGGGGATGATTTTTTTTGGGGAGGGGGGCAAATATCCAAAATGTTGAGATTTGTATCCATTTTGGCCTCAAATTGCTGATTTTTGTCAAAATTTGGTGATTTTTGACCCCAAATTGAAGATTTTTGCTATAAATCTAATTCTTATCTGGCCAGGGGGAATGGGGGTGGGTGAGAATTATTGCCCCCCCCCCCCCCCCCCCCCCCCCCCCCCCCCCGGCACTGCCATTTAATGGACTAGTAGTCTACTTTAGGCAAAATAATAGACTTGTGCAGTAGTTAGTTTCGATTAAGTACTTATTCGATGATGATCTAAGATTGCATTCACTGATGCATATCATTTATCCCTAAGCCCTAAAGACAAAAATATTCTAATGTTATAAAAGAGACCAATATATTTGTGTAAAGAAAGATAAACGTTATTTATGTGGTGTTCCGAGTTAATCTTTCAGTATTTTTAGTATTGGTTTCTGCAATTGCATTCTGATTTTTGGTTTTCATTGTAATTCTTATGGATTTGTTCTAAAAGTAACTTAAAGGTGCTTGTTCGGATTTATGTGTATTGTGTTCTCTACTTGATATGAGAGCCTGGCACTTGCACATACTCCCTATCAAGTACCATGGGAAACAAACTTGCGGTTTTTATGGTAGATGCAATAATGCATGTTGCAAAGCCCTATTCAATACTGTGCTAATATTGATGGTTAACCACTAAAACGGCAGTTTTTTGTTTATATCGTTGGAATAAAATGGATTTGAGGGCTCAAATTTCAGGAGGACAATGAGAAAAATACGGCCTTTCATCTGATATCAAAATCGATACTACTTCTGGGTAAATCGGGGGGTCCCAAAGACGATTGGAACACACACCTTTAAGTCTGAACATATTGTTTATATGCTGCATCTAACAGACCCTAAATTTTTTGATGTGAAAAAAAGCACCCAAACTTCAAAAGTTTGTGTATTATTTTTAGAAAAAATGAGAATATATAGCACGCAATTTTTACACACAATTGGGTGCATTTTAAATCCCCAAGCAAGCGAGCGAGCAAGCAAGCAAGCAAGCAAGCAAACAAGCAAACAAAATTAGAATGTGCAGCATGATTTTACATGCAATTGGGTGCATTTTGAATCCCCAAATTAAAAACAAAAACAAAAAATTGCTAATCTTAATCAGATGAAAGATTGTTTCGTCCTACCATTTCAGCCTTCAAATCCATTCCTTTTTAAAGATAGAGACGAAAAAAATTCATTTTAATGGTTAACCATCAATATTAGCACAGTTGTGAATAGGGCATTCCAATATGCATTATCACTTCTATCATCAAAACCGCAAGTTAGTTTTCCACGATACTTGGTGGTGAGCGTATGCTCATGTCAGGCTCTTATATCAAGTAGAAGGCACAATAGACTTAAATTGGAACAAGCACCTTTAAATTATATGATCAATTTTTATTACCAGGCCTGGGAAAGGAGATGATGTAGCATTATTAGTTGGTAGTTAATTGACAACACTAAAGCTGAACAAGCTAACCTGATAAGAAGCACTGGGGTCATGAATAATGTCTCTCTGCTAGACATAAAGGTGGTTAATAGCCCTTGACTGAATATCCATAATGGCAGTGACGACAATTAAGGTCGTTGTACTGTTACCATGCATGTGGTAAATGTTGTTGATATAGGGTGAATAATTTCAGGCTTTGATGTGTTTCCTAAAGCATCTTTGAATCCAGGGGGGTCAATTTTTTTCTTGTGTATGTAGTTCATTAAAGGGGCATTGTATGATCCCCCCCCCACCGATTCGCCTAAAAAAGTTAAGGTTTCTTATATCATCTGAACTGTTGGCCTAAGTATAGTATGTGTGCCTAATCTTACATGTGCAAATTTGACTTGCTTGGGAAGAAATTCGTAATTTTGTATTTTCTGCCTGTAAACAGACAGAAATTACAGCACAGTGGCCTGTGGGGCACCCTAATAAAACCATTTTCTCATAACATCAAAACGCACCGTCGGAATCAACTGAAATTTTGGAAATAACATTTTCTTGTGTATATCTAGTGAACCATAAACAAACAATGAAGTGATGTGCTAGGATCACAAAGTACACCTTTAAGTATACTGCAGAGGGTGTTTTGAATCAATCCCATGATGCATAGCAATGTGTTTATACCATATTGTACTAAACACATGTCAGTACTTAGGGATAGAAAGTGTTCCAAAAGTTTAAGAACCACAAGATATTTCATAATCATGCTAAAAATTCCCCAAGAACTAACGCTTTGTGGGCTAAAATGAGCGTTGAAGTTGGAGTTTTTATGTGTTAAGAGTAGGATTTTTGTGGGATCACATGACCCTATTGAGGTGATATTTCCCAAAACTGGTGCATTGTGGGATTGACTCACAACACCCTCTGAGTATACTGCATAGCACTGATTGCTGTGCACATTTTTGTTTAGTTTTATAACAAAAGAACTTTTAAAATCTACCTTTATTTCTCCTCGGATCATAATGTTTTTATTTACCTGGGTATAACAGGTTCATTTTTGTCTCAGAGCTTACTACAGAACTCCAGCTGTGTATAGAGAACAAATATGGAACCTTTTAGGTAGCAGCCAGAGGGTGTTTTGAGTCAATCCCACAATGCACCAGTTTTGGGAAATTTCACCTCAATAGGGTCATGTGATCACATAAAAAGCCTATTCTTAACACATAAAACGCCTGACTTTAACACTCTTTTCAGCCCACTAAGCATAAGTACTTAGGGATTTTTTGCATGATTATGAAATGGCTTGTGGTTCTTAAACTTTTGGAACACTTTTTACCCTAAGTACTGACATGTGTTTAGTACAGTAAGGTATAGGCACATTGCTATGCATCATGGGATTGATTCAAAACACCCTCTGGGTAGCAGCATTCCCAGATATCTATTTAAAGTAATGGTATGAGGGCAGGATGAAAGGTTTTGAGCCTATACTCAAGGAGTCTGTAATAATGCTTTAATGGGAGAGGACCCCCCCCCACCCTCCAGAATTTAAGTGTTTGTGGGCTTGATGAAGGCCTGATAATAGTGGTCTAAATTATAACATCAATTGACATTTTCAGTGACGCTATTAAAGAAGATAAAACTGATAAGTATTGTTTTCCATTTCTTTGTTTCTAATGATGGAATCATGATTTGTTGGATCTCTCTCTTATGTGTTACAATCACAAGCATTCTTATAGGATGTTTACTACTCTACTTTGTAGTAAAGTAAACAATTTTGGTGATTTAATATTTTCACAATTTCTAGTGCTTTAAATGTTGCATTTAACAGGCAAGACATATAGGGATCACCAGACCTTCATTTCTGAGGAGAGCTATAGCTCTGGAGCTCCTACAGCTCTCCTGAGCAGTCTTTCAGGAGCTCCAAAAATTGAGCTCCTTATTACTTGAAAGACCTGTGTTTTTGTTATGACATGTAATTGATTGAGCCCCTTGTTGAGCTCCTAAATGAATCCAGGAGAGTTATTAACAGAGCTCCTCTTATTTTCATAAATGAAGGCCTGGATCACTTTGTTCACTGTTGTTGTCTGTTGATGATTTTGATGTCTTGAAAAAGGGTTAACATTTGTCTGTAATATCCGCATACTTCAATGGATAAAAAAAAAAAAAAAAAAAAAGTGGTCTAAATTATAACATCAATTGACATTTTCAGTGACGCTATTAAAGAAGATAAAACTGATAAGTATTGTTTTCCATTTCTTTGTTTCTAATGATGGAATCATGATTTGTTGGATCTCTCTCTCTTATGTGTTACAATCACAAGCATTCTTATAGGATGTTTACTACTCTACTTTGTAGTAAAGTAAACAATTTTGGTGATTTAATATTTTCACAATTTCTAGTGCTTTAAATGTTGCATTTAACAGGCAAGACAAATAGGGATCACTTTGTCCACTGTTGTTGTCTGTTGATGATTTTGATGTCTTGAAAAAGGGTTAACATTTGTCTGTAATATCCGCATACTTCAATGGATTTCAACCAAACTTGTGTTATAGGTGCAACACGGGATTCCTCATTTGTTACAAAGGTCATTTGAGGTCAAGTTGTAAGATAGGCTGAAAATGTAAAATTGACCTCAATTGAAAAGTTGAAGTTCAATTGGAACCAAACTTTGGTTATGGAAACCCTCCATTTATGAGGTCATAGGTTAAATATCAAGGTCATATGAGGCCTCTCATTCACAAACCACGACGGCAGGTGGCACTAGCTTTCACAGGACTGCAATGTATTGTTTAATCTTGTGGTAGTTGAGTGACTGGGTGAATGAAAGGGTGGCATACGTTGTTTCACCTTGTCGTCACAGTAAAATGGAGGTGCAAGCATTGGCGCCGCACCCAAGTGCGGGCGAATTACAAGTGCAAACAAAGACGGCAAAGCAAAATGCATATGTGACTGCTGCGTGTAATTATTCCGCGACCCCCGGAGTGCGGGGAGGGCTGAGAGGAAAAGTAAGCTGATTTTGTATATTTTTTTGCAAACTCCCTGGTACTCGCGCTGCCCCCACACTCCGGCTGGGTGCACTGGTGACCTTTTGCAGGGGCGGATCCAGGATTTGAAAAACGTCAAAATTACCGGGGGCTGAAAGGCTGTAACTGGTCCAAAATAGCTCAAAATGGGCTGATTTTGCAAGAATTTGCAGAATTACCAGGAGGCGCGCGCCCCCTCCCTGGATCAGCGCCTGTTTTGATTGAAGTGCCAATTTTATATTACAGGTTTGGGATTACTCCTAGATCAGAGGGAAATCAGTGGGGAACCATGCGAGTCAGGCCACAGGGCAATTATGTTGGTAAGTACATAAGGAACTTGCAGATTGTATTGTAGTCACTTTAAAGACACTATCAGTGAATTATCCGAAAGAGTCAAAAGAGTCTTTTAATTTGGCAGGAATAGCTTAAAGGTGAAGGATAAGTCTGTGGTATTCTCATAACTTCCTTTTTCCAACTGAAAAATTTACAGAAAAGGAAGAAAACGGCAGTGTTCAAAGATAGGAATCTCCATTCAATTATGTGTTGTAGTAAGTGTCCGAACGGACAGTATTGACTAAAATTTCCGATTTTGTCCTTGTTAGGTTGCTTCTGGTCCTATCATTTGCAGGGTATATTAGGATACCTGTACTTGTTACAAACATGCAAAAATCTTATTTTTTATGATATTTTTTGATTTTCTGATTTAGCAAATCACTGATAGTATGTATTGCGGCAGTTTCATGATATTGCATCACATGACAAGTGCCATAAATAGCTTTCTTTTACTTGGAAGGGGATGATGACAATCTATTACTTTCGACTTTTTCAAAAAAAAATTTCAAAACATGTTTGTATAATGTAACCCCCAGTAATGATTACAGTCCCCACAGAAGAATCGTGGCCAGCGTATTACATACCTGGGGCGTATATACAAAGCATTCAGCATAAGACACGGCGTACGTGCTTGCATCCTATTTACAGAACTGCATAAATACGCCCATACTTTACCGCATTGCTACGTGCGCAGCAAGTGTTCCACGCTAGCCACTATTTATTTGTGGTAACTGTAATGAGGAACACTCGCAGCAATGCAGTGGCCATGCATGAGCGTATTCACACAGTATCTAAATGACCTGCAAACACATAGGCTGTGTAATACGCTGAAAGCTTGATGTATGTGGCAATTATGTCCTACACTAGCCACAGTTATTCTGCAGAAACTTTTCATCATATGCAGTCATGCACCTGTTAGGCATAGCACTAGCTAATTTTGCTTCTTGTAAAGAAGAGGGCATATGTGGTCCCAGTGGATACAATGCCCGCCTCATGACCCAAAGGTACTGGGTTCAAGTCCCGCTGAGGCCAATATGTTGTGCACTTGGGCAAGGCACTTTACCTCGCTTGCCTCCCTCCACCCAGTTGCTAAATGGGGAGCTGTGAGGGATATTGTCCATTGAGCGCTGCCCAAAGGCATGAGTATTCCTTGGGCATTTGTAAGGCAGCTGACATATTGTAGTAGCAGCGGGATAAATTGTAAAGCACTTTGATACATTGTGAAAGGCGCTATATAAATGTTGACATTTATTATTTTTATGTATGTCCATCACTGAGGCAAGTGCTTGTGAATGTACACTAGTATAAGGACACTTGTGTATGTTGCATTATGGTACGGATGTTTCTGATTTTGATTTGTGTGAGTTCAACTTTTTAGCTGAATTCATTTTTTTATGCTTTCAAGAAAGTTAAAATATTTAGCTTTTTTTTAATTTTCAGCCTGTTTTTAACCTCTGTGCCCAGTTTTATGCTAAATTTCAGCTTTTTTCAGCTACTTTTCAAAAACCCCACTCACAGGTCTGTTATTTGAAAAGTTCTATTGAAGGCAGTTTCAGAGATTTTGCATACATACTTTTCTCAGCTGTTTGAAAGTCTCATTTATTATGACAAAACCAAAATGAAACAAAAAAAATATAAATGGGGACACACTTTTAACAACTAATTTGGATTATTTATACCATTGACTTCATTCTGAGTAAATTTTACGAAATTTCATTGCGGGCAAAAATGATTTTTCTTAAAAATCTAGTTTAACACATCTCTATGGAAAATGGGCATATAGAGGGGGCTATAACATAAAAATCATGGCCTTTGTAGGCCTATATGGCAAGATTCCTGCAATGGATTTTTCTAATTTTTGCAGAGGTAATAGCTCTTGTATGCCCCTACTTATATCAGTTGTCAAAATTGTGTTGCCACTGCTTTAAAATGCTCTAAAAATAAAAGAGATGATTTGCATGGGGTCAAACCAGAGGGTGTTTTGAATCAATCCCATGATGCATAGCAATGTGCCTATACTGTACTGTACTAAACACATGTCAGTACTTAGGGATAAAAAGTGTTCCAAAAGTTTAAGAACCACAAGACATTTCATAATCAATCAAAAAATTCCCTAAGTACTAACGCTTTGTGGGCTAAAATGAGCATTAAAGTCAGGGTTTTTATGTGTTAAGAATAGGATTTTTATGTGATCACATGACCCTATTGAGGTGAAATTTCACAAAACTGGTGCATTGTAGGATTGACTCAAAACACCCTCTGGGGTCAAACAGCTGTGTTTTGTGTACTGCTAAAATAGGTTTGAATAAAATTAACAATAGTCTCCTAAACTGCTCCATTCCAAAGTTTCAGATGAAAATTTTTTGTGATATTGTAAATTTTAATGTGTAATAAAACTTAACCAAAGGATACTGTGTATAATAACATTCCCATATCCAGAATTTTTTTCAAAGTTGACAGTTTCTGGAAGAAGGATATCAATTTGAAATTGATATTTTACAAAGTGATTAATATGTGTACAAGCATTATGTACATGCAAAAAAAAAAAAACATGATTTGTTAGAAAATTGAGGACCCATCAAGAAATCTCTGAGTCCTTTAAGTGTCCCAAAGTAAGTGGGGAGGGCCCAAGGAAATTGCATGTACTTTCAGGCGATAATTTATTTTCACACAAGTAGGTACTTGCGATCGGATGCAAAACAAAATAGGTTTGTTGGTGAACTGATTTACAAAGACAGCCAAATGAGATTGAAATGTTGACCAATGTTAAGCAGACGTGAAGTTTCTTTCAGTTTAATCATTTGGGCTGGTATTCTGAAAGGGAGTCTAACTTTAGACCCAGATTTAAACCAGGGTTAGTACTACATGAGTGGACCTTTTTTCCTTCCAACATACCTTAATTATGTGCTGTAACAGGTGAGAAAATTCCTCATGGATGGGCCGAAACTGCCCATCCATGAGGAATTTTCTCATGAGGATGGCCGAAACGGCCCATCCATGAGGAATTTTCTCACCCGTTTTATTTAACTTTCACAGTATGTTGGAAGGAAAAAAGATCCACTCATGTAGGACTAACCCTTGTTTTAAACCCAGGTCTAAAGTTAGACTCTGTTTCAGAATACCAGCCTTGTTTTTAATTTTTGTTGTGTGTGTGTGTTTGTCATTTTAACTAATAGAGAATTGGATATGTTTGGGCCTGTATACCACGTACAGACTTGCCTTGTAACCCTAGACTGTTTTACAGTGTGTGTGTGTGTGCACATCCGCATGCGCATGTGTGTGTTCGCTGGCAAATCAAATCAAATCAATTTATTCAGCAAATACAAAGATTACAAAGAAATAAATGTGAATTTATGTACAAAGTAGAACAGATACGATGTGAAAATAAATTAATTGAACATTGGAGAAGAAATATCGAATGCTAGGACCTCCACTGGACAACTCCTGGGAGCTTATAGGAGGTGGAGGCCCTTACTTAAGGTAACTTACTTAAACTTACAACATACAATGATGAACATTATGAAGCGGTCAAGGAAAATATAAGAGAAAAAATTTGATGTTGGAAATACAAACGAGACAAAAAAAGAGTGAGACTAAAATTTAAAGACGCGATTAAGGGAGTACCAAATGACCGAAGTGGCAAAAGAAGTTTTTCAAGACAAAATACATACACATATCACATACACACAAACTATATAATAAATACACATACATACAGACATTATCCACATTAAAAACATACATATACATACATGTACACAATACACATACACATATAATATGCATACCTTGGACGTACACAAATGCAGATACACAAGCGTACATAACACCATAGATGATATAAAATTATGTGTGTGTTTAAGTTTAAGGTAATCTTGAACTTTAACTTAATAATTCTAGTTCAGTAAGTAGTCCTATTGATATGCTTTAATTTACTTTTTATCACAATATTCTACGATTAATCGTTTTTTAGAAATCCTGCGTGCAGCGAAGACATATCGTTAAAATTTACTTTTGAGTTATCATCAGTTTTGTCTAGAAACACTGTTTTTTATATTTTATTATATTTTAGAAATGCTAATTTAAAATTATTATCAATTACAAAACAAGCCTTTGAATTTTCATTGATAATTGTGAAAATTAGAGGTCAAAAGCTTAATTACTTTTTGAGATATAAATTTTTAAAGCTTAAAAAATTAAATATCGCAGCTTGAGGAAACAATAAAATACATAAGAAATATCACAAGGAATTTCAAGTCAGGAGGCGACATTTTCGACCATAACTTTTGAACGGAAACTTTGATTGTTGTCAAACAAAAAGCAAAAGCAAGGTACTTTTTTTCCTTATTTTAAATTTTAAATATTCATTTTTAGCCCCTCCAACCCCATATTCCCCCTTAATATGGCTTAAATATACATGAAAGGACTGACACTACCCAGTGAAAAAATCAAACCACCTGTTGAATGCGAAAACACACACAAGAACATGCAACTTTGGCAGGCGTGCACAAATTTAGAAAAACACAGTATGAAGCGAGCGCATCAACTTTCAAATAACGTCAATACGCTGTGCATAATACCTGTTCTAAATTGTGAATTGAAACTGGGCAGGAACAGGCAAGAATATAGATTTACTCTAGTGCTATGCTGCAAGCCATGTTCCTTTTGCTTTATTGGTAGAGCATCATGCATGTAATGAAATTGTCGCCGGTTAGAATCCTGCCACCTGTACTCCTCACCAGTTGTCAGGGCATAACAGGGGTCACTTGTCAGAGGGAGCAAATTCCCAGAGAAGCTCAGAACTCATCTGTAACTCGTACAGCTCATAACTTCCCATTATTAACTCCAGAGTTGTCTCGTCTTTTTACCTAAGCTTTAATTTGTATAATATTAATAATCATTCCCCTTTTACGTGTGCTACATGCATTACGTGACTACCAGTGGAGTAGGCTTAAAACACAATTGTACCAACATTTTTTTAATTGATCATATTTGAGCTAGCTCAATATTGCTTTCTTTCTACCTCGACCTTGACTTTTTATAGCTCCTAACATATTAAAGAGAGAGTATGGCAAAAACAAAATAATGGGATAAAAACTATAAGAACCTTGTCTAATACAAGACCTAGCTGTTTAATCTGCATCTTGAAAAACACACACACAGACAAACTTTATTGTCTTGTGGTGACATTAATTGTGATATGATCTGGGAAAACCCATCACATGTCGCACAGGACAGTTTTGAAAAAATAAAGAAAATATCTTAAAATCCATTATGTTGTACTTTATTTTTTGTCAGATTGTATAAGGCATAACTTTTGATATGTGTATCATAGAAGAAAGAAGTAAAAAGTTATGGAAACTTTATATTTCAAACTTTGCAATGATAATCAAAACTCAAAATATAAATTTTTCACCATGTGGCGGGTTTTCCCAGATCGCATCACAATTACTAAGTAAAAAACACCATAAAATGACCGTATTTTAAGTGAATTAATGTACCTTAGGGCTATGGGGATATTGGGAGGTAAGATTTTTGAACAAGGAAAAGTGGCCCAAATATGCAGTAAAAATATATTTCAAAATCTTTGTTAAAATGAGCCAGTTTCATAGACATTAAGTTTAAAATGTTAAAAAACTGAAAGGCTTTCTCTAACAGAAGAAATTACAATAATTGTAATATGATGTACCATATTCTGTAAAATGCAAGTTATGCTGATGGACTGTCTTTTAGAACTAATACATATTAATTTGCTTTGGGGGATTTTTTTTTAAATTCCCCACAAAAGAAAGGCCATTTTTTTGTGGGCTGCTTTGATGCAAAATTTCTTAGTTTTTTTTCTGAAGATTAAAAAAAAGAACATCAAAAACCTGAAAATGTGCTAACATGCAAGTTTGAAAAGCTATGCATGTATTTTTCTGAGACAAATGTGTTGTGAGGACCTTATTGAACTTTGACACAGTTTCAGGAAACATTTTATATGGCAAAAATCTTCAACATGCTGTGACATCAACAGTGGTGGGGGCCCCACCAGTTCAATGACACAAGGATCACATGTCCTTTTTCATATATACTGGTCTGGGTGTTTTGTCTTAGCACCTGCATTATAGCTGTTATTACTTCATGCCAGCTCAATTTGGTCTCCATGGCAACCTATGTAAACAAAAATGGCTACTTTGTTTATGCATGCAGCTGATGGCCACCCAGTGGAGTTGTGCAGTCCAATTACAACAGTTTCTCTGTGGGTTTTTATCCAAACACTGATGCATGACTGAGCACTTTACTAATGAAGCAATTATAGTCTAACAGTCTTTGTGGCACCGCACTCAACATTTTATAGCTTTAAAAAATTACATATCAATACATTTGCATGTGGACAAGTAAAAGTGATCAAAATCAATTGACTACCTGATCAGGTAGGCCAAAATCCTTTCTGAGCTGCCTTGCATGTTTTGTTGGCCTAATACAGGAGTTGCCTAGGAAGAAAGAAAGAAAAAAAAAAGTACTTGTCAATAAATAACCTTTGTCAGATTTTGTGTTGTCTGCTTGAGGAATGGCACTTAGAGATTACTCTGGTAATATGTACTCCTATCGGACGTGAGTCTGTCCATATCACAGACTCACAAGGACAGTAACTGGAAACTGCTTCAACCAACTTTTTACTGTTTACAAAAACAACTTTGACATTTCATACAACACATCCAAATGTAGGTGTAATGAGGCATTCTGCAGGAAATATAATCAGAGGGATGAAGTTGCCCCCTCTGGATCAAAAAAGCAGGATGGTATTGACCAAGATATGTATTTTCATCCCTCTTCTTCGGGAAATTTTGACTAATTTCGCCTTAAATTTTGGCAAAATTAATGTAAATTTTTTTCAATTTTTGCATGCTACACATGCATTTCATCAACTTAAAACATAATAACTGAGCAAATCACCGGGACGATATACAAATTTTGCCCCCTCTGGCCCTCCGGCTTGACTGCCTCGGTACGCCACTGGGAAGGATTGGTTGATTTCTGATAATTTGTTAGCTTCCACACCCATTGCACTGCAAAAACTGTGGTGTCAAGCTTGTCGGTGTTAGTTTCTGGTACTGCCTTTAGGATTTATCTCCACTTGGTGTTGCTGCAAAATTTTAATTATGCATTTTGGTGATCTGCTTATGAAATGTTAGATGTAAGCAGTTAAATAGAAGCAAACAATAACAAAATACTTTCTACTAAAATGTCAGATGTTACGAATATAAATATTAACACTGAAGTTTCTTGTTAATTAACACCAGAGGGTGCGATCCCATATTGATTCCAGGAGAGTGTTAAATTAACAACAGTGGTGTCATTTTGGTACTGGCATTGTTAACAAAAAATTAACATTGACAAGTGGTGTAAAATTAACACCAAGCAGTGTCATGTCATAAATGGTTAACACCAAAATCTGTGTTAATATATAAACATTAACATAGTGGTATTTAACATCAAAATGGTATAAATCTAACACTGGTGGGTGCAGTCCCCTATTAATTAAGAGGGTGTTAAATTAACACCCATCATATTAAAGTTAACACCCCAGTGTTTGTATTATGTGTTAGGTAACTAGAAAAACAAGTTCAAGTCTTTGAATTTGTTTTAAAGGAAAGAAAGAAATGGACTGAACTGTCAAGTTTGGGCAATGTCAGTTGCACAACAGCATTACCCTTGCTACCAGAACTTTCCAAAATTTTAATAAACATTTTACTTTTGTTTCTATTGAAGTCTTTTAAGCACAACATATAACAATGTTCAATAAGTGATTTTTGATGCACCTGCTGAACGTATTCATAATGTCATTTTCAAAATGAGTTCAATTAATAAAAATTTTAATTACTTTAAGTAACATGAAATTGATTTTCATGTTCATAACGAGTTAAGTAATGAAAATTCATAGGTGTAGAAGTAACATGCTTTCTGTCTCAAGGCCATTGCCCTGAACATTTCATGTGTCAGTAACCAGGAGAATTGAAGCTGTCCACATGGCGTAACTAATATAATGGATAGGCAATGCATTGTGAAACCATGGTGATGCTAAGCTACAGTCTGCCCCCTGATGCCTGGTAACACTGCACTTAGCGGTCATTGTCCTGCTAATATTACGAAACCACATTTTACTGGTCCCTGGGTATGCATTTGTATGCCATTTGTTTATTTATTTCTATTTGGTTAATTTTGCAAGACAAAAAAAAAACAAAAACAATTTTACCCCAGCCATGCATGGTTCCTTTAAATTTAAGACTGCATAAAATGCAAAGTATAATTTGTGCGAGTTATTACTACATTGAGTTATGGTGTAGTCCCTTCATAGCACCCTTAGAGGGCTGACATACATAATATCCTTATCACAAGTCTCAAGTAATATTCACAATATATGCAGTGAGACCAATGATACAGTTACAAAATTTAACATAACAGAGAACCTGTAAGCTAAAAGCATTTCTCTTTTCTGGCTAAATCACCACTACCTACAAAGTTTCATCTCCTTTCACAGTGAAACACAAAGCAAGTAAATTGTTAAACTAATGAAATAGTAGTCTATCAGATTACATTGGTTCCCATGCACCCCCAAAATAAATTTTAACATGATTTGTAGACTATGACATCTTGAAGAATTCTGATGTTACCAAAATCAAATATTGTCCCATGTGCCATCTTGAATCTAAACAGATCAGTCATATAAAGTGGTTCAATTTAGTTGAAAAGTAATTCAAATGATTTTTCTCATCATAGGGGATCAGAAAATGTATACTTTGGCATATTTCTGATGTTTAGGTACAGAGATATGGGTGAAAATGTGATAAAGGTTGTTGAATTTTTGATTGGTCATTGAACAGGGGGCCAAACTCTTGAAATGCATGGATCTTGACCAAATTGGTGTCAAGTTGTTGATGAGCATGAGCAATCCAGAAAGTATAGTTTGCAATATCTAGGATGTTTAGTTAGGTGGTAAAATTTGGTGTAAAATACCCTCAAATTGACATTGTTTTCTATGGGAATTGGGGACTACTTGTCTCTTTCCTAAAAAAAATATACCAAAACGGAAGATCCCAAATCATGGAAACTCTACTTTTCCAGATTGCTCATGCTCATACCAACAATTTGATAACAATTTTGTCAAGATTGGAGCTTTTTGAAAATTTGTTCCCCTGTACAATGACCACAGTTGAAAACATACTCTTCGCATCATGTGCTTTATTCCATTAACAAGCTTTATTTTGACATCGAGTTAGGGTGTTAATAATTCGTCACGGGTGGCCAAACAAGACATATTCCCACTAATGTGGCAACAATTTTCACACTTGGAACTCTACATGCATTTTGTATGCGGCAATTGGCATAAACTCATATTTTGACTAAGGGTCCGCCCATACCTATTAGGCATGTAAATGTTACACAATTATACCATGACAAGAACATACACAAGGCTTCTGTAACATAAGAAAAATGTGGTTGATGTGTACACATAGTGGTAAAAAAGAAAAGGCCAGCTTAAATGTCTGATTCTGAAAAAAATGCACTGTAAAATTAAGTAAGGTTAGCCTCACTGATGATTTTGCTGCACCAATACAAATGTAATTGTTTATTGATCAGGGTTCATACTAGGTTTTGAAAACATTGCGTCCAAGTACACAAATTTCTTTGCCTGAGGTTGCAAAAGTGCGTCCACCACAAATTATGTGCCTATTACCCAATGGCAAGTTTTAACACAGGTAAAGAGCAGAGGGCTTTCTTTTTGCCACTTTGTATAGTATGTATACCAAAAATTCCCAAACCTAGACTGTGTATATTGAAAACTATTTATCCTAATGACTCTTAACTCCAAAAGAACTCTGAAGGCTCCATATTTACCCATTGGAACATTTAGAGAAAAAAAAAAAAAAAAAAAAACGGGCCCTAAAATTATTAGTTTAAAGCTAATCTTAGCCTGTCGTACGAGCTGAGTCCACTGAACACCTATTTCGTGTCATCCTGTGTCCGTACAGCCAATTGACAAAAGAACTTAGTTACATCCAATAACCGCGCACTGTAATAAGGATCTCTCTGTGCCGAACTACTGGGATAACCCATTGTTTCGGCAAGTAACCCTGCCGTTCGGCAGGGTAATGATGTAGCCCGCATTTTCGGCATAATTGCCGAAACACCGGGCGTTTCGGCAGATACCCCTGCCGTACGGCAAGGTCATCTGCCGAAAGACCGGGTGTTTCGGCATAGCCCGGTATTTCGGCGCAGCATTATTGCACTTTAGTTCTTTATAGACAGCCCATCACCCATTAACATTTTAACCTCCTTGTCTATAATCGACATAACGTTATATACCTGATGCAAATTTTTTGGCACAAGCCAGGATGTCGACAGCAGAGAGGGGTTATCAACTTGTGCAGAGCTTTCAGTGGAGTGATCAGTCCATGCATGGTGGAGTGGACAAATCTATGCAAATAATTATGCATATCTTGAGTGTTCAGTTTAAAATTGGTGCACAGTTTGGAATGTGACTCCTATGGCCTCCTAGTTCATATTGTATACTTGAGACTTTTGCTCAGGCTAGTATTTCAAATGTCAACATAACTAATGAGACAATATCTTGTTTGGCCACCCGTGAAGTCACAGTTGAAAACATACTCTTCGCATCATGTGCTTTATTCCATTAACAAGCTTTATTTTGACATCAAGTTAAGGTGTTAATAATTCATCACGGGTGCCAAACAAGACATATTCCCACTAATGTGGCGAAAATTCTCACAGTTGGAACTCTACATTTTATGTATTTTGTATTTGGCAATTGGCATAAACTCATATTTTGACTAAGGGTCCGCCCATACCTATTAGGCATGTAAATGTTACACAATTATACAATGACAAGAACACAAGGCTTCTGTAACATACGGAAAATGTGGTTGATGTGTACACATAGTGGTAAAAAAAGAAAATGCCAGCTTAAATGTCTGATTCTGAAAAAAATGCATTGTAAAATTAAGTAAGGTTAGCCTCACTGATGATTTTGCTGCCTCAATACAAATGTAATTGTTTATTGATCAGGGTTCATACTAGGTTTTGAAAACATTGTGTCCAAGTACGCAAATTTCTTTGCCTGAGGTTGCAAAAGTGCGTCCACTACAAATTATGTGCCTATTACCCAATGGCAAGTTTTAACACAGGTAAAGAGCAGAGGGCTTTCTTTTTGCCACTTTGTATAGTATGTATACCAAAAATTCCCAAACCTAGACTGTGTATATTGAAAACTATTTATCCTAATGACTCTTAACTCCAAAAGAACTCTGAAGGCTCCATATTTACCCATTGGAACATTTAGAGAAGGTTAGTGAATTAAGACAATGCAATGTAGGTCAAAAATATTATAATGTGCTATAATTTTCATAGATCTGTCATCTGTTGGATCTGTATTAAATCAGAAATTTATTTCTTTGAAAAATTACATATCAATACATTTGCATGTGGACAAGTAAAAGTGATCAAAATCAATTGACTACCTGATCAGGTAGGCCAAAATCCTTTCTGAGCTGCCTTGCATGTTTTGTTGGCCTAATACAGGAGTTGCCTAGGAAGAAAGAAAGAAAAAAAAAAGTACTTGTCAATAAATAACCTTTGTCAGATTTTGTGTTGTCTGCTTGAGGAATGGCACTTAGAGATTACTCTGGTAATATGTACTCCTATCGGACGTGAGTCTGTCCATATCACAGACTCACAAGGACAGTAACTGGAAACTGCTTCAACCAACTTTTTACTGTTTACAAAAACAACTTTGACATTTCATACAACACATCCAAATGTAGGTGTAATGAGGCATTCTGCAGGAAATATAATCAGAGGGATGAAGTTGCCCCCTCTGGATCAAAAAAGCAGGATGGTATTGACCAAGATATGTATTTTCATCCCTCTTCTTCGGGAAATTTTGACTAATTTCGCCTTAAATTTTGGCAAAATTAATGTAAATTTTTTTCAATTTTTGCATGCTACACATGCATTTCATCAACTTAAAACATAATAACTGAGCAAATCACCGGGACGATATACAAATTTTGCCCCCTCTGGCCCTCCGGCTTGACTGCCTCGGTACGCCACTGGGAAGGATTGGTTGATTTCTGATAATTTGTTAGCTTCCACACCCATTGCACTGCAAAAACTGTGGTGTCAAGCTTGTCGGTGTTAGTTTCTGGTACTGCCTTTAGGATTTATCTCCACTTGGTGTTGCTGCAAAATTTTAATTATGCATTTTGGGTGATCTGCTTATGAAATGTTAGATGTAAGCAGATTAAATATATAAGCAAACAATAACAAAATACTTTCTACTAAAATGTCAGATGTTACCAATAAAGATTAACACTGAAGTTTCTTCTTTGTTATTACACCAGAGGGTGTGATCCCATATTGATTCCAGGAGGGGTGTTAAATTTGTAACCATAGTGTGTCCATTTTGGTACTGGCAGTGTACAAAAAAATAACATTGACAATTGGTGTAAATTACACACCAAGCGTGTCATGTCATAAATGGTTAACACCAAACTGTGTTAATATATAAATATTAACATAGTTGGTATTTAACATCAAAATGGTCAAAATAAATAACACTGTGGGTGCATTCCACTATTAATTTAATAAGAGGGTGTTAATTAACACCCCTCATGTTTAAAGTTAACACCCCCAGTGTTTGTATTTTGGTGATTAGTAACTAGAAAAACAAGGTTCAAGTCTTTGATTTGTTTTTTAAGAAAGAAAGAAATGGCCTGAACTGTCAAGTTTGGGCATGTCCTTGCACAACATCATTACCTTGCTAAACCAGAAACTTTCCAAAATTTTAATAAACATTTTAACTTGGTGGGGGTTTTAAAAATTGAAGTCTTTTAAGCAAAACATATAACAATGTTCAATAAGTGTTTTTGATGCACCTGCTGAACGTATTCATAATGTCACCTTTTCATTTCAAAATGAGTTGTCAATGAATGAAAATTTTAATTACTTAGTAACAGGAAATTTTGGATTTTCATGTTCGTAACCAGGGTTCTGAAAACTTCCCCTTCCGGAAGAAACCTATTCTTCCGGAAAATGGAAGAAACTGTAAAAAGGTGTTTCTTCCAGTTTCTTCCGGAGAAACTGACGAAATTGGAAGAACTGGAAAGAAATAAAGAATGTATTATGAACAACATACTGAATTTCACCATCTTCATCTGCTTTGCACTTCAAATCATCAAGGGTACTTTAGTTACTTTAAAATTTACAATCTGTTTTTTTTTTTTTTCAAATTAATTTACAAGAATTTTATAGCATGTTAGTATACCTTGCAATATGTAGGAAAAGTTTTAACAATTTGTTTTGACTTTGCTCTCAATTAACAGATGAGAATTGTAACTTATTTTCCAAGTCCTTGTCCATGTGCACATTTATATCTATCACAGTTGGAATTGTGATATGGCAAAACAATGAAAACGCTGTTAAAATCTGTTGCCAATGTTTTAATTTTAAAATACAAATCATAAAAGTATAGCAACCATTAAGTGTTCTTTTGGTGTATGCCTTAGGGGGAGAACTGGGTAAGGGCCACTATATACATATTTTGAGATGTTCATCTTTCAAATGAGACTCTCGGCTTGGCCTTGCTGGTGTGAAAAGTGACGAATTCAGTTTTTCTTTCCAGTAATTTTTTTTTCTATTTAGGAGCGCCTTGTGAATAAATGTGAATTTTTTACTTATGCCATTGCATGGGGTAGGTGGGGCATGCTTCTCAAAGTTGCAATTTTAGAATTACATTCACCCGTGCATGTAACTTCAAAAAATTACATGCACAAGGTTACATTCACAGGCTATGTAAACATGGATTGGTGCGAACTGTTAACCGTTATTCATAACAACAGACTCTGGTACTTTAGACTATTGACAGTTGCTCCACTTTTTTATCATTTCAGCCTTCAATTGGACTCTATGAATGTGTTTTAAGCTAAAATTGTTGCATAGTTTATGAATTTTACCTGCACACTGCATTGCAGGAACAGAAGTTACATGCACAGAGAGAAAGCTACATGCACCTTTGCTGTGATGCACCTGGGTAATTCGAAGCTGGTTGGGGGTCCTGAATGGTATTTTGAATTAATTTCACTATATTTCATTCACTGTATAATATAAAAACCAAAACTGTAAGTCATTTGCTTTAAAATAGAAAATTTTTAAAATGACTTTTCTAGTTTCTTCCGCTTTCAAGTGGAAGAAACTGGAAGAAACACCTGTTTCTTCCAAGTGGGAAAAAACCGCGGTTTTTTTTCCGCCTGTGGAAGAAACTGGCGACCCTTTCGAACGAGTTAAGTAATGAAATTTCATAGGTGTAGAAGTTACATGCTTTCTGTCTCAAATGCCATTGCCCTGGAACATTTCATGTGTCAGTAACCAGGAGAATTGAAGCTGTCGCACCTGGGGTAAACTAATGGATAGGCATGCATTTTGAAACCATGTTGATGCTAAGCTACAGTCTGCCCCCTGTGCCTGGTAACACACTGCACTTAGCGGTCATTGTCCTGCTGATATTATGAAACCACATTTGTTAACTTTTCCCTGGAGATGCATTTGTACTTCCATTGGTTTTATTTATTTTTATATTTCCATTTGGTTAATTTTGCAGATACACAAAAACAAAACAATTTTGCCCCACCCATGCAATATGTTCGCTGTTAAATTTAAGACTGCATAACCTGCAAAGTATAATTGTGTGCGAGTGATGATACTAGAGCTGGGGGTAATCGTGTTTTGTTTTTCTTTTGTCGACAGTTGGTAAAATCATAAACCCCGAATGGTCGACAATTGGTCGACAATCTTTTGAATGCCAATTTCTCCAATTTTGTTTTTATTATCACTTTATAGCACACAAAGGTTTAAATTGAGCACTTGTATGGAAAACAAATTAACCTCACACTTTGACTCTTTCAACTCCACCCTTTGCTAGCCCTGCCCATTGGGAGGTTGGTTTAACTTATTTGAACCATTTCTTTCTTGGTCTTCGCACAAGTGGGCCCAACTTCTGGGGGTCAGTTGGTCTAGTTATTATGATATATAACCAAACTATTTTCACAGATTTTGCTAGAATTCCTATTGAAACAGGTTACTGGGTGAGAAATAGAAAGTCTGTTCATTTCAGATTCCTAAAGTCATAGCAGTTGAATTCAATATTTTGATTAGGAATAATTGTGTACTAAAGTGATAAGGCCCCTCCATGAATATTTGTTGTCGACAATTGTCCATGGTTGTCCGCCATGCCAGTAGAAAGTGCATTGTCGCAAGCCTTTCGACAACAGCCTTGTCCGATACCACCCCACTTACGCATTGAGTTATGGTGTAGTCCCCTCATAGCACCCTTAGAGGGCTGACATAATGAATATCCTTATCACAAGTCTCAAGTAATATTCACAATATAATGTAAGTCGAAAAATGCAGGCGAGACCATAGACACGTTTACAAAATTTAACATAAAGAGAATCTGTAGGCTAAAAGCTTATAGCATTCTCTTTTCTGGCTAAATTAAACTACTACCCCTACAAAGTTTCATCTCCTTTCACAGACAAACACAAAGCAAGTAAATTGTTAAACTTCTGAAATAGTATCTATCAGATTACGAATGTTTCCCATGCAACCTCACCAAAACTAATTCTAACATGATGTTTAGAATCTTTACTACACCTTCAAATAAGTCTGATGTTAACCAACAATCAACGTATTGTCCCACGGGCCATCTTGATCTAAACATATCAGTCCTATAACAGTGGTTCAATTTAAGTGAAAGTATGATTCATCTCATCATAAGGAATCATAAAATCTATACTTTGGCATATTTCTGATGTTTAGTACAGAGGATAGGTTGGTGAAAAGTGAAAGGTCATTGAACTTTTGATTGGTCATTGAACTTTTGATTGGTCATTGTACAGGGGCCAACTTTGAAATGTAGATCTTGACCAAATTGGTGTCAAGTTGTTGATGAGCAATAGCCTCCAGAAAAGTATAGTTTGGCAATACCTAGGCTGTTTAGTTAGTGGTAAATTTGGTTTAAAGTACCACAACTCTTGATCAATTGGCATTGTTTTGTATTGGAATTGGGGACTACGTGTCTCTTTTCCAGGGAGGGAATTGGTGGAGAAGGGAGGCAAGAGAAAGAGAGTGCCCGCTCCTCTCGAAACGGAGATCCCAATCATGGACACCTTACTTTCCCAGATTGCTCATGCTCATACCAACACTTTTAAGACAATATAAAGAAGCATTTTGAAAATTTGGTCCCCTGTAAATGACAAGCAAAAGTTCATGACCTTTGTCCACTTTTCACCCATATCTCTTAAACTACATCACAGATATGCAAACTATATATTTTTGATTCCTATGATACAATCATTTGAGAGATACTCTTCAACTAAATCGAACCACTTTTATATGACTGATCTGTTTAGATTCAAGATGGCTGCCAAACGGACCACGTGGGACAATATTTGTTTTGGTAACATCAAACTTTTTAAGAAATGTTGTAAAATTTATAAAATTATGTTAGAAGTTAGTTTTTAGGAGGGTGCATGGGAACCCATATAATCTGCTAGATTATAGTATGTCTGTATAACTTCCCCACCCCAAATATGCGTAGAGAGGCTGATCAGTTCCAAGGGGTATTTTTTGCCGTCCCTTGACAAAATAATTTCATTGCGTCTATTTTAATAAAAACCACACCCACCCAAAGTTTATACATATTCCAGGAAATTGATGACACGTCATTGAAATTTATAAATTCATGTGGGTGGTTTTTAGATGCAAATAATATTTGTTCACGACGGACAAAATGCTAACCCTGAACTGATCAGCCGCAGAATCACTATTACATGTATATACCACTAAAGATTCCAGCTAGCTTGTGCTGACATCTGCGCTGTGTCACGTCACACATCGATTCTTTTCTTAGTTCCAACTATTATAGTCAGGGACAGAATTATCTACAATTCGTGTATGTCAAGTTTGTCCATCGCGGGCGGCGCGGACTGTGATGGGTTTGAATGTGTAATCGGGGCGGGGCAGTTCACAAAATATGATTTCAAATGTCAAAACATGCCCTATTTAGTCCGGTTTCCGATGCAGGGACACAATAATTCACGTAAGGTAAAACCTTCTGTTTCAATAAATCTTTAAATGTTCACAGATTATTCTTCACGGCCGCCATATGTTCTGCACCGTCAAATTACGCAATGTGCAATTAATTCGCTTTATTCTGTCCATGACTATAATTAATGTCTAGTTCTAAGACAACTCATCACCCTTATTTTGGCATTTTTATGGAATAAAACACATCACAGTATTGTTGTGCCGAACACCCGGGTGCCGAAATACCCGGTGCCGAAGTTCCCTCCTCGCAGAACTGCCGAAGAACCCTGGCATTCGGCAGAGGAGAAGGGAAGTGGAAAATAACATGCGTTGATGTGTAGAGCACGTGTTTTAGGCTTTTTCGTGATTTTATGACAATTCTACAATGAAACTCATTAAATCAGGCTTTTGGCATTTATGGGAACAATCATGATGTAATAGTAGATGTAGATCGATCTTGTAACGCCTAAAGCGCCCCACATAGAACCCCCAAAGAAGAATTCCCGCGTTCTTTTACCAAGGTAGGCCAATTCGGAAACAATGGTAATGTTTAGATGCATTGAATATACAATATGGATCCCATTGTAAAGTCCCCTTTATTGATAAAGGGCTATTAAGGCGCGGTGGCAACACGGGTTCGGTTTAGGGTTTGGGTATATAGGGCCTATAGGAACCTAGGGTTAAGATTAGAGTTAGGAATTAGGTTAGGGTTTGGTTATTAGGGTTCCGCTGAGTACAAACATGGGATTAGACCTATGTTGATTTTTCTACTTGACAAATAGGGGGTTATGTGATTTTTATTTTTAGACGGATTGCGTAGCAAAAATACGGCTTATGAAATGGCAATGTCTGATGTATGTATGTTAAGGATGTATAAGGTAAGGGACCGTATGTATGTACGTGTGTGTGTCTGGGACACAAAAAAGGTAAACCACCATATACTTTTTGTCCAGATGAACTAGAGTACACAAACTTAGGTATATTGCAGGAGGACACAAGCCCCTACTAACCATGGATCTATTCCCCCAGGGTCCTCCCCTGGGTTGACAGGGGGTGGGAGGAGAGAAGAATACAAAAAAGGTTCAACATTTCACAAAAAAGGTAAACATTTGGCCCATAACTTTTTTTCCAGGTGAGCTATAGAGTACCCAAACCTAGGTATATGACAGGAGGACACAAGCCCCTACTAACCATGGACTCATTCCCCAGGGCCCTCCCACCTTGGGTCTGACAGGGAGGGGGTGGGGAGTGAAATGTCAAAAAAGGTCAAAAATTCACAAAAAAAAGTAAAAACATTTTTTGCCCAAACTTTTTTTCCAGGTGAGCTAGAGTACCCAAAAATAGGTAATTGCAGGAGGGACCAAGCCCCTACTACAATGGAATCTATTCCCCCAGGGTACTCCACGGGGGTCTGAACAAAGGGGGGGGTGGGGGAATATCCAAAAAAGGGCAACATTTCACAAAAAGGTAAACACTTTTTGCCATAACTGTTGTTCCAGGTGAGCAGGTACCAAACCTAGGTATATTGCAGGAGGACAAAAGCCCCTACTAACCAGGAATCTATTCACCCAGGGTCCTCCCCTGGTCTGACAGGGGTGCGGGGAATATCAAAAAAGGTCAATATTCACCAAAAAAGGTTAAACATTTTGCCATAACGTTTTTTCCAGGTGACGCTAGAGTACCCAAACCTAGCTATATTGGCAGGAGGGCACAAGCCCCTACTAACCATGTAATCCATTCCCCCAGGGTTCCCCCTGGGTCTGACAGTGGGGGTGGGGAAGGTCAAAAAGGTCACATTTCACAAAAAGGTAAACAGTTTGCCATACTTTTTTTCCAGATTAGCTAGAGTACCCAATCTTAGATATATTGGTAAGGAGGGCACAAGCCCCTACTAACCATGGAATCCATTCCCCCAGGGTCCTCCCCTGGGTCTGGACAGGGGGTGGGGAAATGTCAACCAAAAAGGTCAACATTCCCCAAAAAATTCAAAATCTTGTTTTCAGAGAGTTAGGAGTAGCCAAACTCAATTAATTTTAGTCTATAGACTGAAAGAAATGTATATGTTATTAGACCTATTGCCTTTGATAAGCTCTAGGCAACCGCATCCCTAAATGCCCGATATGGAGTTTTGTTGAGGTTTGGGTCCTAATCCAACAGTTCACTTAGCTTCAAGTGCCTCCAATGCAGGCAGACTGACTTATGGAATTTTTGGTCTCCACCTTCTTGGTAAGTATAGGACTTTCAAACAATGTACACCACATATTATCAATGCCCCAGAGCGCCACATAATCTAGGGAGAAGAAAAAAACCAATCTGTCCATACCCGCCATTGGCGGTTTACAGATTTTTTTCTGATGGAGGGGGGTCATGTTAAATTTTATATTCCAGGAAAACAAGCACCTAGCTGCATATCAGCAGAAATCATACATATGATTGTACCTAATTGTGTGTTATGGGATTGGTGTAGGAGTTTTCTATGGCAATAGGCCTAGATAACTGTTAAAATTAATGATTTGGTTCTCAATTTTCCAAACACATCTTCAATTTCTCCGGTCCCCTCGAAATATAACGTGCCCTAAACTATTAGTTTAAAGCTAATCATACGAGCTGAGTCAACTGATCACCTATTTCGTGTCATCCTGTTTCCGTACAGCCAATGACAAAATAACTATATTACAACCTCCAATAACCGCACTCTGTAATAAGGATCTCTCTGGCCAACGAAGCCTGGGATAACCATTGTTTCGGCAGTAACCCTGCCGTTCGGCAGGGTAATGAGGTAGCTCGCATTTTCGGCATGAATAATTGCCGAAACGCCAGGCGTTTCGACAGATACCCCTGCCGTACGGCCAGGTCATCTGCCGAAAGACCGGGTGTTTCGGCTAGCCCGGTAATTTCGGCGGCCGGCATTATTGCACTTTAGTTTCTTTAAATAGACGCCCATCACCCATTAACATTTTAACCTCCTTGTCTATAAATTATATCGCATAACGTTAATACTGATGCAAATTTTTTTACACACAATCCAGGATGTCAACAGCAGAGAGGGTTATCAACTTGTGCAGAGCTTTCAGTGGGTGATCAGTCCATGCATGGTGGAGTGGACAATCTATGCAAATATTATGCATATCTTGAGTGTTCAGTTTAAAATTGGTGCACAGTTTTGGAATGTGACTCCTATGGCCTCCTAGTTCATATTGTTTACTTGAACTTTTGCTCAGGCTATTATTTCACATGTCAACAAGTAACTAATGATACAAATATCTTGTTTGGGCCACCCGTGAAGTCAGAGTGAAAACATACCTTCGCATCATGTGCTTTAATTCCATTAACAAGCTTTATTTTGACATCAAGTTAAGGTGTAATAATTCAGCACGGGTGCCAAACAAGCTATTCCCCTAATGTGGCGAAAATTCTCACAGTTGGAACTCTACATTTTATGTATTTTGTATTTGGCCAATTGGCATAAACTCATATTTTGCCTAAGGGTCCGCCCATACCTATTAGGCAGGTTAAATGTTACACCATTATACAGTGACAAGAACACAGGCTTCTTGTAACATACGGACAATGTGGTGTGATGTGACACAAGTGGTAAAAGAAAATGCCAGCTTAAATTGTCTGATTCCTGAAAAAATGCATTGTAAAATAAGTAAGGTTGCCTCACTGATGATTTTGGCTGGCACCCCAATACAAAGTGTAATTGTTTATTGATCAGGTTCATACTAGGTTTTGAAAACATTGCGTCCAAGTACACAAATTTCTTGGCCTGAGGTTGCAAAAGTGCGTCCACTACAAATTATGTGCCTATTACCCAATGGCAAGTTTTAACACAGGTAAAGAGCAGAGGGCTTTCTTTTTGCCACTTTGTATAGTATGTATACCAAAAATTCCCAAACCTAGACTGTGTATATTGAAAACTATTTATCCTAATGACTCTTAACTCCAAAAGAACTCTGAAGGCTCCATATTTACCCATTGGAACATTTAGAGAAGGTTAGTGAATTAAGACAATGCAATGTAGGTCAAAAATATTATAATGTGCTATAATTTTCATAGATCTGTCATCTGTTGGATCTGTATTAAATCAGAAATTTATTTCTTTGATTGAAAATTATTTCACAGTGCTAGAATATGATGGAACAAAATGTGCTGCTGTATTGTGTATTTTAAGTGTGTATATTTGGGGTACTGGAAATCTTTATGATGGATATTTTTCCTTGAATGGGAACTGGGTACAACCTTGATGAGTACAATCTGTTTCATTTCCTGGCATTTGAGTCTTTTTTGTAATGAACCTGGTTTCAATTTTAAGAGAAAATATCAAAATGTCTTATTGTATCATAAACATCTTCATCATGTCATCTACAATACATTTTTACCATCTCTATTCCACATAAGACTGGCTTATTGTTGGATCATAATAATTTAAAGATGGTTGCTTTATTTCTAATTTCTGTTTTTAGCAAGCCAGACATTTGACTACAAGGTTTCTCAGAACATTGGCTGGAGCGTTGACCACCTGAAATCCCTGCGGGTCAGTAGCAAAAATGAATTATACCACTACCAGACTCATGCAGGTAAGACACTCAAATGTCATTGAAGGTCACTTAAAGGTTATTTTAGGTTAAAGAGACACTGGCACATTGAAAAATAATGCGCCCTCAAGATTTTTCAAAATGGATATTTTTGAATAATTGTAAAGTTTTCATATATATTAGCCCTCACCCAGAGGGTGTTTTGAATCGATCCCATGATGCATAGCAATGTGCCTATACCAAACACATGTCAGTACTTAGGGAGAAAAAGTGTTCCAAAAGTTTGAGAACCACAAGACATTTCATAATCATGCTAAAAATTCCCTAAGTACTAACGCTTTGTGGGCTAAAATGAGCATTAAAGTCAGGGTTTTTATGTGTTAAGAATAGGAATTTTATGTGATCACATGACCCTATTGAGGTGAAAATTCCCAAAACTGGTGCATTGTGGGATTGACTCAAAAGACCCTCTGGCCCTCACCTGAAATGATTAGGACTAAATCAGTGCCCTTATGGGTAGAGCTGGGAGTTACAGTTTAATTTCCTATCCGTTTACACGATCAGTATTTTCGTTCATTTAAACGTGTACACGGTCATAATGACTGCCGAATTTGGCGCTTCCACGCAAATGCAATTATAACACCATAAATCATTCGTAATTAGGTTACCCCGCTTTGCATTCAATCATATTATCATCTTGAACCATAAAATGTTGTTTGTACTTATCTACATTATGTTTTAATCCAAAATAAAGCAGTTGAATATCCCAAAGACCCCAACAACGAAATCTCTATGGGTGCCTCCATATTTTGTTACCGAGTTGTCTCTTTAGCTGATAGTACCCAGTAGTTATCTTTCCATAGAGTAATACAGTAACACTCGCACGTAGAAGAACTTGGTAAACTGGGAATTTCCTGTTTCCATAAAATTCGGAAACCATTTCTAGAAGCAGCATTGGAACTTTTAACTTTACTTCTCACTGACGGCAGGTATATTTTGGTGGAAAGTTGACTTCAGCAATTAAAGTAATACTGAAAAAAGTTAGGATTTTTTACTGATGTGTAAACATGTAGTGAATTTTCTAAACGTGCAGTGACCCTTCCGTTCGTGTAAACATTTAAACATGTACACGTCCCAACACTACTTATGGGTAAACATATCGATTTTTTAATAAAATGACTCCTGCGACGACGAAATGCGTTAACACAAGAAAACACATGCCTGGGGTTTGTTGATTCCCATGGCATCCACCCTGTTTGACCGGTCTGTGAGCTTTGTGGTTTTAATATCAATGAGAACGAGTGTATAATATTCATGTAATAGACACATTGTTGATTAAGTTACAGCAGACTTAAAGATGTCCTACAAATTACCTTGATGTCTTTAGCCTTTTATTAATGCCCCTATCTGTTTTTGGGTGTGTTATTTTTATGTGTAAAATGTATCTCTATTCTTCCAATACCCAGACTATCATTTGTGAGCAAATTGAAGATATTTCATATTTTGTGAAAATGTGCCAGTGCTGCTTTAAGGTCAAGCACAAAGCATGTGTTTAAATAGACATCTGTAAAGATATCACTTTGTTTTGCTCTTTATTCTTAGATATAACTGGTGTATCACCATCGTCAGGCAGTCTGGAGGGAGGAACTCGTCTTACCATCAGTGGCAACTATTTCTATGATCAGGCAGACACAAAGGTCCTTGTAGGAGGTAATGGCATGGTTAAAGCTTAAAAAAATTTTGTTGTAAAATCTTTGAGGGTTACAGAGTGTAGTACACAAAGCATTCGCTATTACTGTCAAATTCTTTTTTCAATCTCTTTCAAAACAGACATGAAATTTACATATTTGGTGTTAGGTTTTGTGATATTGTTTAAAGGCTGGCTCTCATAGTAGCGGCAAATTA
>JAMKCH010016383.1:0-136888 GCA_023653785.1 Ophioderma brevispina
AAGTTCAAATGAACACCGGAAAAAAATGAAATTCCAGTTTCAATCAATAGTTATTATACAAAGACAAAATTTAGTACCTGATTAAATTCCTTCAAGTGGCCATGCCGAAACTTGAACTGGGGACCTCCTGCACCAAAGGCCAATATCCCAACCAGTGGGTTTATCTTATGTTGATACAGCACCGTGGCATTAAATAAACAAGGAATCGTATACTTCTTACCTTCTGATCTGCCCCAGCCTGCAATTTACACTGGCCATCGGAGATAACGGTTTCAATCATATCTGTTGCAAGGCAAGCTGGACGAACATAATCGTTAAATTCAATCGGTTCTGAAAGTTTCAACAGCGCAATGTCGTGGTCATTCTGATGACTGATCACGCTGTGAATATACCTTTCAATATGATAATCAGATGGTTGGAAGCGATCTACATCTCCAAATACAACCGAATATGATTGTGGTAATTCTTCGGATCTATTAAATTCAAATAAACAAAAAAACGCATTACTTAAAGGCTGACTCAGAGATTTCGAAATATAACTTGTTTTTCTTGTATTTATAAAAATGGTCAACTATAGCTAGAGGTAGTCATTTAAAATGCTCAATCATAGTTTGAGATAAATCAGATTTTTCGTTTGATGAAGTAAACATTTAAGTATATATAATGCAGCATTACCCAAAGCACACACCACACGCAAAAACTGGTGAATAAGGCTCTACTGGACAACAAGCACCTCCTGCATAACACTGTCAAAGAATCACACCAGCTCGGCAGACAGAGACTGTGCTCTCGTCGACCTTTCTGTAACACGCTCTAGACTCTCCAGCTCCCCATTGAACATCTTACAGACATGGACTACTGCCTGGCTAGACACTTCAAGACCAGACAAACTCACTATTACACCTATGACAAACTACCACCTGGTAGCAATCTTTAACGCAAGGAATGGGTCACCTTAAACCGGATTCGCACAGGAGTCGGACGTTTCAACAGCAATATGCACCGATGGGGGCTGCGACCATCTCCAGCCTGCCAATGTGGTTCTCCATCACATACTGCGGATCACATTCTCAATGAGTGCCCTTCCTTTCGTCCACCGGTGGACATAGACTTCTCAAACCCCAACCAATCAACAGTGAGCTGGCTCCGCCGTCTACAACATATTTAGCTGCTGCCTCATACGCAAGAAGAAGAAGCACACACAATAAAAAAAAAAATCCGCATCCACTTCCCGAATTTTATTACCAGATTGTTCCATATGAAGGTCATCAATTTGAGCTTAGCTATTACATGCTGTGATTAGTATGTGGACAGGCATTATGTATCTGCAAAAAACACGATTCTTTAGAAAATTGAGGGCTTCATCCTTGGGAAATCTCTGAGTCAGCCTTAAAGGACACCAGCTTGCTAGCGCATGGGGTATATTGAAATAGCAAATATACATTGGATATCTTGATGTGATATCACATAGAATGGTCAGTAATTAAACTTGCAGTTTCTTATTTTTAAAAATATGCAAAATATTGTATCACAATATCTCAAGCAATGACGTATGGCAGTCGTCATGACGTTTTGGAACAGAATGTGGAAATATGAGATTAAAGATAATCTTTCAAATGCACTTTTATCTTATAAATTTAAAAGTTAGTCTATTTGTCCTCTCCCTTCCTTTTTGGCTGCTGGTGGGCGGTTCTAGAGGTGCTTGGCACCTGTTCACTGGACTTTATCCTTGTTTAAATATTATATCATGTGCAATATTTAATATTTATATGCTGTTGTAATATCAGCAATCGCAACTCATTTTCTGTATGCCAGTGGAAAAGTGGAAATAAAATAAATAAATAAATAAATAAATAAATAAATAAATAAATATAGGTTTTCCCGGCCAATTTCGCACTTTTATCAACCAAAAAAATAATTTGGCAATCAATTTCGCACGTTTTGGGCTTATCGGTCTAAATCCTTAGTACAATTTCGTACTATGAGCACTCTATTCCATTTTTCGTCAATCAGTTTCATTGTACAGCATAACCGTTAGCTTATGGTAATGCAAGCTCGGCTTTATGCTTTCAATTTCGCCATTTCGCATTTATTTCGAAAAATCATCAACTTTTTCGCTATACGTAAACAGGAACGGTGCGAAACAATGTACGGTTGATTTTCAATTTCGTGGATTTCTATTCTAATTGGCGATTATGCATTCAATTACGTTACGTTAACGTTATAGACCTACAATATACGTTACGTTTAATAGACCTACAATGACAAATCAGTAAAAATATCTATTTTGGTAAAACATGTCAAAACAAATTTTAGCAAATTTCATATCTTCAGGACACACATATAATTATAGGCCTATATTTTTTCCGGCAAATTTTAATTTGTCATGTACAGTAATGTAACTGAAAAAAATAGGTTAAAGGTGGGTGATCCGATATATGACCTCGTCACCCACGTCACTCCATTAAACTTGAGATTTTCATATCAGATGAAAGTACATATGTTTCTTATTTGCCCATGAAATGTTTTCTTTTGATGTTTTGAGCAAAAACGTCTCCAAATGTGGTCGAGTGATCACAATTAATTTTATGGGCCAATTTAGTGTGCATTTTTTTAATCCACTATCCAAACAGCTGGACCAATTTAAAACGTGTTTTCAAACTTTTCGAACACACCAAACCTTTGTCTTGATGGTAGCTATTTTCATTCACATGATAATTTGAATCGTCAAATTAGAATGTACATTTTTCAAATAAAAATCTCTTTAAAGCCTATAACTTCGTTCTGTTTTCATTGCAATATGAAACTCATAAGCAACTTAAAAGTTGCTTATGAGTTTCATATTGCAATGAAAAGTTTAACGTTTCATTCTCTGCTTTACTCAGCTTATCACTGTAGTTGGCTTCACTTTTCATTACATATCGCTGCCACTTTCTGTAACACTTTATGTATCATGCTCAGCATTGATACTGATCATGTCTTTTAAAGGCCACCATGTTTTATTTATGAGCATCTTTGTGCTACATTCATTGGGATGATTATGTAAGACTTTAAAATGAATACTTTTTATCTTTAATCATGATCCATTCCTTACAGAAAGGTCTACATTTTATTTTTTTTAAATAAGGCTACCATCAGGTCATTTTATTTCCATTACATCTATGTATCAGTCATATAATATTGTTCAATGCCGAAATGCTGGGGAAGGAATGATTTTCCCCTGACTATATTAATATACGCAAAATATTGCTAATTCAAAAGAACGTTTTTCATTTTTGTTATCTCAATGGCGAAATAGAAAACATGAATTGAATCGCAAAGCTAATCTGATTGAAATCGATTGAGCTAGTTACGCAATTGGCCGACCATTCTACGCGGTCGAATTGCTCCTTTAACGAAATCGAATGACGTTTTGCTTAATTGAAATAACAATATACATCATCGTTCAATTTCGCACGAAAACGAATGTCCCTTTTATAAAATGGAACACGTAAATTGCGAAATTGGCCGGGAAAACCTATAAAATAAATAAACTAGAGTGGATTGTGCTCAAGGAGCACGAACCTAGAAGAACTCACCCAAATGCAAGACCTAGCCGGCTAAAGAAGGGTTACAACTTTGGGAAACAATTCGAACTGTTTATTTTGTAGTATTGGGGGAAAAGGGTATATTTAATAGCAAAGTCAATTTAAAAAAAAAAAGTGTTGGACCTAAGACATCTGAAATTACTTACAATAATAGTCCATTTAAAGCACCATTATGCTTACTGAGACTAGGTGTAAAAAGGTAATTAAAATGATACTTGCATGCAAGCTTTTGCTGTAACAGCCCATTGTTCATTGACCAGCGTGCATCCACACCGGTGTGAACCTCCTCTTCTTAGTGATCCAATCCACGGATTAGAACCCAATATGGCATCCGCACCATCAGTAATACGTGATTCGGAGCTGTTTGCAGGAGCAGTACCGCAAACACCAGTTCCAAGGATGTCTGGCGATGAAAATTAAAAAGAGGTAGCATGAATAATAAATCTGAATTTGTTGCGATTTTAAATTCAAGTCTTCTCTTTAAGTCCTCAAGACGATTTGTCAATCTGGTCATTTGGAGCAATTCCATAACTTGGCGGAATTATTTCTCATTGGAATTGCCTTCCATGAAGGTTAATGAAAGTGTGGGCGGAATCCAGGAGGGGGGGATAATCCATAATACAGGGGTCAAAATGAAAACGTTTGGATTGTTGTAAAAAGGTGACCAAAGTGTTCGTCTTGTTACAAGGATTGAAATGGTATAGTTTGTATCACCTACAACGTATGGTTACGGAGGTATAAGGCAACGGAAGTATAAAGGTTAAATCTTTAATACTGCAGTGAATTCTTTAAAAATGGTCTCAAAATGTTAAAGGTACAACGAGAGATTTCAAGTCATCCATATTTTCTGTGATATATAGTGATTTCATAAATATTAGTCAATAGCTTTCCTACCTTTTATTTGGGTACATACATAAAATGAAAACAAAATGTGATTTGTATCTGCTTATATTTCAATAGAAAACATAGGCTGAATTTCATATTAGGAAATTACAAAATTTCACAACTTTTGGATCAAAGAAACAGTTCTCAGCTTAATCCTTTCAGAATTTTCACATTTTTAGGGACACCTGTTATTTGAAATCTACGTTACAACCTTTAATAACCTTTCCACAAAGTGCAACTAAAGGTAGTTGGCACTCCTTTTGTATTTAGTTGTCGAAGATAAAATGACAAACTAAGTCATAAGCACGTTGACCTCTATTTATCCCTGAATTTTAGAAATTATGTTAGACAGACAGTGAACAATATTGTGTTGCGCTCCACGTCCACGGAATTGCTTCATATTAGCCCACTCATTGGGTGAAACTTATTCAGAACAGTAGTGTACTGAAAAAAAGGTAATTTAAAGTAAATTAAATTTCTAAGATCAATGATATCCAGGTGTGTTTTGTGATCATGATTACATAATGATACTCCACCCTGGGACCAAAGCTGTACTGATATCAATTTTGTCCTACCTCCTTCATCGTAGTAGCAAAAGGTGTCATTGCCATTTTGAGGGAAAGTAGAACAATCTGGCCAAGCAATGTCTGCAACACCTTCACAACTCTCTTTGACAGCCTCACATAGCGCCTGACATGGATATATCTTAGGTCTCTCTTCAGGACAACGAGGGAAAAGGAGGGCACAGAGGAACAGTTCGGCATCTTCATGGCACGTGAGTGTTTGAAACCCTGATGTGTCTAATGTCGTAGTTGAATTATAGCCCAAAAGATCACTACACATTGGTAGTGGAATTGGTTCACATTCAGCTGAAAAAACAACAAGAAGAAATCATAGTAGTAATTTGTTATTATATAATAATCAATGTATTACATCAGTAGTTAAAGGTACAACGAAGATTTCAAGTCATCCAGATTTTCTGTGGAGATATAGTGGATTTCATAATATTATGTCATAGCTTCTACCTTATATTTGGTACCTACAAAAATGAAAACCAAAAGTGATTTTGTATCTGCTATATTTCAATAGAAAACGAGGCGGAATTTCATATTAGGAAATTACAAAATTTCACAACTTTTTATCAAAGAAACATTTTCTCACTTATCCTTTCAGAATTTTCACAATTTTTTATGGACAAACCTGTTATTTGAAATCTACGTTACAACCTTTAATAACCTTTCCACAAAGTGCAACTAAAGGTAGTTGGCACTCCTTTTGTATTTTAGTTGTCGAAGATAAAATGACAAAACTAAGTCATAAGCACGTTGACCTCTATTTATCCCTGAATTTTAGAAATTATGTTAGACAGACAGTGAACAATATTGTGTTGCGCTCCACGTCCACGGAATTGCTTCATATTAGCCCACTCATTGGGTGAAACTTATTCAGAACAGTAGTGTACTGAAAAAAAGGTAATTTAAAGTAAATTAAATTTCTAAGATCAATGATATCCAGGTGTGTTTTGTGATCATGATTACATAATGAACTCCACCTGGACCAAGCTGTACTGATATCATTTGTCCTCCTCCTTCATCCGTAGTAAGCAAAAGGGTGTCATTGCCATTGTTGAGGGAAAGTAGAACCATCTGGCACAGCATTCTCCACACCTTCACACTCTCTTTGACAGCCATCACCTATCGCCTGACCATGATATATCTTTAGGTCCCTCTCTCTTCAGGACAACGAGGGAAAAGGAGGTCACATAGGAAAGTTTTCTGCATCTTCATGGCACGGAGGTTGAAAAAACCCTGATGTGTCTAATGTCGTAGTTGAATTATAGCCCAAAAGATCACTACACATTGGTAGTGGAATTGGTTAACATTCGCTGAAAAACAACAAAAGAATCATAGTAGTAATTTGTTATAGATAATAAGCAATGTATACTCAGTAGTTAAGGGACAAACGGAATTTCACATAACAGGTGTCCTACAATGTGAAAATTCTTGATTTTTGCACTAGCATGACACTATAAAGCTTTCTATCAAAAATATCCCTATGTGAAAGTATTAAAGATTATACATGATTTTTTTTGTACAAAATTGTGTAAATTTTCTAATTTACTATTGAGCACATACTAAATACAACCTATTTTGATGATTTAAGTACGAAAATCAATCGCCTTTTGTTTTCACTGTCAATGCATTTCTTACCAATAACATGTAAAAATTATTGGGGGTCTTATCTATATGAAATCATCACATATGACACATAAATGGGTGCCCAAAATTCTCTCATTTGCAATTTTAACAACCGTACAATGTGGAATTTAGAAAAAATCAGCAAACATTCTTTTCTCGTATTTTTAACATAAGACGTATAAGTGTTTTCACAATCGTTTGCAAACATTAATCAAAATATTTGACATTTAACTTTTAGTAAGGTAAATCTAAATAAGGAATCCTACTATTACTAGGGTGCAAGTGACGATCTTTTTTCCTTTTTTCTAGTAGGCCATTTTTGGTTGCTGAAACAAATCCGGGAACGTTTTCGCCTAAGATGAATTTGGTTTTAGGTTGGTAAAATGACTGGGTTTAAAAGTTTGTAATGAGTCAATGGATTTGGGTGTTACAGAAATTATTCCCTTCCAAAATCTGAACACAAACAACCCATTGACATTTATATTACTAGCACTCGCATAGGTAAGATTGCTTCCCTAAATATAAAACCTGTTTCCAAAGTCATCAATTTCACAATTGCCTACAATACAGAAAAATGGTTCTTCCCTGCAAGGGAGTAGACTCACTCATAAGCACTGCAATCACTTTCACCTAATGGTCTGAATTATCATAGCCACTAAAACAACTCTTTACTTACCAGAAGTTGCCTTCTACTTTCTTTGTCTGTTATAATAGCTCACTTGTGGAATGAAACACACTGGCATGGCACTGTCATGTTATGTAACTGGCTGTACGGCTTGACCTTACAACAATACAATGCCCTACATAGCACAATCGTACAAGTCTCTTGCAAATATTCTGTTTGTTAGGTGAATAATGCATCACTTGTTTTGAAAACCCTCCAGTACAATTGGCAGGTATTGACATGTTTATAAGGCTTGACATTACAACAAGACACTGTCCTTTCAACATCCATTAACCCATAACTCTGGTTCATGTTTTGGTTATTCTGTGTTTTGCCTTGCCTTAATTGAAATGAATTTTGTAAAAAATAGTTTTTCTGCCATGCGAATGCTTTGTTTAATTTTTCTTGAAAAAGTGTTTAGCTGTTTTTATAATGCCCTTTTGAGGAATTTCTAGCAAAATCAGTGACTAAGATAGTCGTTTTTTTTTGGTTGTTTCGGAATAGGAAAATATCCTATTGATTCATGTACAAATTTAAAATTCATTTTGCCGACCAAAATTTCATCTTAGGGGCCAAAAGCTTTCTGATTTGTTTTTTCAGCAACCAAAATGGCCTACGAATCCACCTCGTTTTGAAAGAAATTAGAAAAAAATATCCATTTATTCCCAACCCTCTATACTATTTGGAATTGTATCTCTTTCTTCGTTTAGTTTTGTATCTTTATTGTTTTAGATTTTGTGTTGGAATAGGAAATTAACGAGACACGAGTACATTTCCCCAGAAGCAGCGCCATATTTTTTTTGTTTCGACTAACCACAGTTTTCTGCATATTTGGAATGCTACCAGTGTAATTAGATCAAATCTGAAGTAATCTTTGTTTTATGTAATAGATGATATTAGTATTTTGCTGTCATGCACGATAAGAAATCGAAACTATGATGTTCTTGTAGGTTGACGATTATGATACCAGGCCCATTCAAAACAATGTTTGCGGTTTTCTTTGTACTTGTTTGGTTCAAAACCTTAGAAACGTTGTGGTAGGTGGTCTACAATCGATCCATGCAATTTGGAAAATTCCGTATCCTAAAAAAATCTCCATTCTCCTGTTAATTAGCCTAATAGCGGGCTGCCATCTTGCCGGAAGTGGCAAAGTCATTCAAATTTTCTGGAGCTTTCTATATCTAAAGAACGACATGCTTTTGGATATGTATGCATAAAAGTATGGGTCCCACACTTTGGGAATGCACAAGTACTTTGAGGTCGGGTATTAAATTGATCTGAATGATTAATACTACCAATGGGGTGAAACGCATTCAAACCAATTCGTCCGTGCTGGGCGCTGACATTTTGATATTGCACGGAATAATTATCCTTTGGGTGCGTGATACACAACATGTCAATTCGATACAAACAATCCGCCAAAATAATCAGTTGTTGGATGTTTGGGTGCTATTGGGTGGTTAAATTTTTGGCCTACCCAAATGCCACACCACACCGAAATGAAATGACCACATCAGTCGTCTTGATTTTAAGAAACCGCCTCAATGCATACATCTTTTCACCTAACGCGCATTGGCATTATGAGAAAAAAGTATCTAGAGCAAATGATCCAGGACACTTATTCAACCTGGCCACCTCTAACACATAATTAATTTGTCTCACTCCGATTTAGTGTAAATGCAAGCGGCACCCACAGTAGTTGGAAGAGCGTAGGCAGCCATTGCCTTTCTATTGTTGTACTCTAGGTTTTCCTTTGTGGTCCGCAAACCAGCGAGACGGTTTTCTAAAGATTACGTAACGAATTGCCTCTCTATCTATATAGAACCTCTTTGAATACTACGGAACACCTTTGTTTTAGGTTATGCCTGAGTTGAGGTGAAAGACCTCTATAACATGACTGGTAATAAGGACAGCTCACATTGGCCAGAAGTGGTTGCTTCCGACTAGTGGGTGGCAGATCCCCCAATTTTTCTTAATTCAAAATACACGTGCACTACTACTTACAACAGAGCTGCTCATCACTACGCCCCATCGTAACAGTGTATTTGTCCATTACACAAAGCTCCGTCGGGCAAGATTTCCAAGACCCATTGTCTTCAAAAAACAAAGGGGTCACAAATCCTATAGCGCATGATAACGATCATGTTCAAAAATTAAATTGAAAATTACCCAACTAAAATGTTGCACTGGAATAGTTTTTTTTGTCCAAACTGAATTAAAACATTTGTGTAGGATAACACCACAAATGATTACTAGGCTTGTATGGGAACCTAATCACAAAGAATACACCTAGATTAATCTACATGCTTTTTCACAACTCAATTTATTCGACCATGGGACTCGTGGACCAATAACCAACTGTATAACAAATTCTGTAGTCCCCATTAGGGGGCTACGAGAAAACCAAGTGTAAATTCATAATAAATTATACGATCACGATAACTGTCTGTTCCCGCACTGACACTGCACATTTCTTAAAATATATAAAATGTCCCAAAAAAACCCCCTCAATTTCTTTTTTCCCAATAACAGAGACCCTGGATATGATTAGACTTTCAAGCTAAACCAGAGCTAAAGATATAACAATGGGCCGGGTATGTGTAGGCCTTTGTTATAGCCAGGTGTTACCACCTCCAAGATTCGGGTTTAGTGACAATACCCTCTCTCCACAATAACTAACCATGTACATTATAATATAGGTCGTTGACCTAAGTTTTCTTCTGAAACGCGTAAATGATGAAATGAAGTTAATCATAAGTTACGGATTTTGGTTTCTGCACAAGTTGGTAGGGGTCAAGCTTGCCCAGCAACATTCTCTCATGATGTTTTCGAATAAATGATGAAAGTTAATTAATTTTTAATAATGAATTAAAATATGGGCCAAAGTTAATTGAACACGCACTATAGAATACTCAATATTATTTATCGGAATGAGTTAAGTATTTGTTGTCCTGAAGAGTACCCAGTCTAAATTGGAGAGCGTAACAGCTGAAATCTCAACTCCAGCTGCGCGACAATTTAACAATAGTCCTGCACTCCCATATGAAAGGGAATTTGAATTTTTTTTCTACACAGCATACCGGGCCGTGATTGAATAGATTTTCACACTCATTTGTTTGCTGAAGTCTATTGTATCCACTTAGTCACTGATATTGCGGAATGAAATTGAAGTGATATTTTATTCTTATTTTTTTCAAAGAAATGTGCCAGTTTTTAATTTGTGGAACAACGATTAATGATTTTAATAATTAAATTAAGAATTTAACACTTGGTTGTTTTTCCCTAGCCCCCCGATGTAGACTACAAGACAACAGCATAGAAGCATGTCCCTCGAACATTTTATTTACAGTTTCTTATGCTATATAGCGTCGTGGGTTCTGCATACTGTGGAATCATCATAAATGCCTTTTCGGAGAACAACGCGGGCGTTTGAACGTTTGAGTTACTTATGAATGCGTGTAATGAAATAAAATGAAGAAAAGGGGTTGCATTTTTTAGGAGGTCGTGTATGTTAAGAGACGTGAATGGTTCGTAACTGGACGAAGTAAATGGAATAGGCCGAAGTGAAACACCTGTTTTATTATTCAAAATGGCACTGAATGTATGTGACGTGTTTCAAAACCCAAATTTTTGATCGCTTTGTTCTAAGAAGTCGAATGCGTATTCGACTGCACGAAACCCGTTGATTCTACTGCTGGTATTTTAATATGATATGCCGACATGCCCACGATGATAAAAATAACGATAGTGGCAATAACGATGAAATGGAAACATCGAACCTTGACGACAATGATGCTACTGATCGATGATTAATTTTGATGATATGATGATGTGGTGTGGTTTGTGTTCAATAACTATATCACTGTTTTTTTTTATTCCTCCGTGACTGTGTTTCTATAACACTGTCCCTATGACTGTTTATGTATAACTTTGTGGTTCTATTACATTTGTGCATTATAATCACAACTGTTTGAAGGTCTCATTAATTATGACAAACCAGAATTACACCAAAAATTTTGCCGGCGACACACCTTTTAGAACAACTACTGATTTTGATTATTTAGTCGCACAACACAACAGTGTAAATTTTATGAAATTTCATTGCGCAATCTGATTTTTCTTCATAAAACAATAGTTTTTTCCGTCCTTCCACGTCTTTCTCTAATGGAGAATGGGCCATATAATGGCGCTAGACATACAATGTGTGTGACCTTTGTAGGCCTAATATTGCAAGATTTCCCCCGCAAATGGATTTGTCTGATTTTTACGGAAGTATTAGTCCCTTGCATGTCCCTACCCTATATCAGATGTCAAAATTTGTGTTGGCCAACTGCTTTAAAATTTTTCCAAATAACAGAGACACTTGCACGGGTCAAACAGCTGTGAATTTAGTGGTTTATCACAGATAAATTTTGTCTCTGTGACTGGGTTGTTCTATAAACATTGTGCCCCTTTGACTTTTTTAATTCGTGTCCTTTATTGATATGCATGTCCATTGCAAACGTTTACAACAGTGCAAATTTGTATCAAACGACTTCCATAAGGCTGGGTAAAACGGGAAACTTTGACTGTTGACATTACAACCTCTTACAAATTAGGCTCCTTAAAATCCCTTTTATATATTGTAGTCGCGTATGTGTTTAAAATAATTCGAATACGGCTTTAACTCATTTTTTGCAGGTAAAAAGCTAAATTTCATAAATAATATGTTTGGAAAGCGGGCCACCCCAGTCATGTGGAATAATCGGATGCCAGCCATTTGTGTTTCTATTGTTTTGGTACTCTATGTTTTCTTTGTGGTCGGCAAACTCGAAGACGGTGAATTTCTAAAGATTACGTACAGATTTTGGGCCTCTCTATAAATAGACCCGTCTTTGAAGAATACGTCAATGTACGATATACGGGGCTAGCATTCTGAAGTAATGATGACCCATGCTATTTTGTTTACATTGATCTATAATGCCATACCTCCTTCATTGTGATCTTCAAAAGAATTTAATGTTCACACAAAATCTCACCCATTAATCCTGATGTGTAATGAAAACACTACTATCTTTCTTCAACACTACTACTGTAAATCTAAGGTCATAGATCCCATGCCCAATTAAAAGGGACTAAACTCTTTGCATATCCTAAACAATGGGAAGATCGTGTTTTCTTGCACTCAACAGGTGAATTGGTCATGTTGGTGTTTGGATTCGTCATATCAGTTGGCACATTGGTAAAAAAAATTCAATGATTAATCCGTAGTTGAAATAATCAAGAAAAATTGTATCATTAGTATTGACACATTCATCATGATATTGCTGTTGTACAGTCTCACACCCACAAGTTTAAGTGTGTAAATCCCATAGAATGGCGACAAAAGGGGTGTCTTACAATTGGTCCTATCTGGGCTTAATATTTAAATCGATTTCTTTCATTTTTTTCAACATTTGGACGTATATTATATGGTTTTCATAAAAACAACAACAAATCTATGATATAGTGATTGCATAAAAGGCACGATCATCTTTAATCTTGCACAATTTGTTTTGATTCCACGTAGTGTAGTATAAACTTTAGTTTTAGAATACCAAGTTATGAAGCAAACCAAATATTGACAATATGCTTACCACCGCGGGAATTCATTATTGAAATCAACAAATGCGTATACGATGTTGTCCCAGTGGAAGCTTTGGTTCTCCGTTTTCTATTGGTTCCAACATAAGTACAATACTACCCATTATGGCTTCACAAATACGTCAAAGTTCGCGCAAGTTGGCAAATTGTTCATTTCCACAGACACAGATCAGTGTATAAAATGCAAGAATATAATTTTGCAACCAAAAGGCAGGAATATCGGACTTTCATGCGGGTTTTTGGCCCCCAGATGATATGGAAAATGACTAGTTTCATATAAACATAATGTTAGAGCCATACTCTGTGCACAGTATTAAATAAATGATCTAAGAAATAAAGGCTAATGCAGTAGGCGAATAATGTGCCCCAAGTACATTATGAGCTCATATATGATACTGCAAACCCTTTATTTCTATTCTATTAACTAAAACAACTTGATTGTTTTTAGAAAATGCATTACCAGCCCATTATTGCAGAATAATGGGCAGTAAACTGACCAATCAGAATGCTGCATTTTCAATAATGGACAATAAAGGCAATATAATTGTTCTTAGATGGCAGCCACTAACCCACCAATCGACTTTGACGGCGTATACGCTAACCCCGGTTACGGTGCTACCTTCACATTATACATGTTATACGAAAGATTTTCACGAATATTTTTAAAGTTTTTGCGCACCGGAGGAAAGTTCGCCTGGTGTGGTAACCCTTCCTTTTTGATAAAGTGAGGGTTAATGTCACTAAGTCCCCCTGAAAGTGATATTTTTTTAATCAAATGTAAAAACTGCAAAACTTGCACAATTCTATTTTACGATGCACCGATCGTAGGTTCAATTAGTACAAATAACACAATTAAAACACAAAAATTAAAATGTATAAATAACATGATATATCCATCATGAAGTATATAAAAGGTAAATTTCACCGATTGTCTTAAATCTTGACCGATTACCGAATATGATCACTGAAGTAGCAATCTTTGTCCAAGCGAATACGTATTTGTTCGCAATTTATATGGATATTTGGTCACGCAAAGCTATCGAATACGGATTCGAATGTTTGTGAAACCAGTTTTATACAGATGGGTGTTATTCGACAGGTGCTAGTTTGGGTAGGAGATGTGATTTCACTTTTTTTTGGGTACAATTAAAGAGTACATAAAATGCACCCAGAATCAACTATTAACTCAATTTGACCAAAAAATCAGATTCGACAGTATGTCGTGACCATGACGATATATATAGAGCTGCAAACAAAAACAAAACAAAACATGAACAAAAATATGTATGCTATAGATATTAAGGTGCCATTTTAGTGGGGGGGGGGGGATTTCCATAATGCAAGAACCCTTTCCACAGATTTGTTTTCAAGAGAAAGGTGGCGCTTTTCCTCCTAGCCGGAGGAATTTATATTTTGACCCCAAAATAATTCCTACAAAAGATTTTATTACTGTTAAAGATAGTATTTGATATCAGGAAAAAAACCTGAAATTGCTATGATGGAAAGTGGCGAAAATATTACTGATATTTTTGGTAAAATAGTGTAAAAATTTACCAAATTGTCCGATTTGGTTAAAACTAGCGTCAATAAGAAAATATATACTGAATCTGTATTTGAAAGCTCATATGTGACTTTCAGACTTTCTGACTTGTGACTTTTGCATATCTAATGTCTGTTATTGTGTACAAATACACCAACAATTTGACACCATCTTCAAAACAATCCAATGGATTTTAAATTTAACCATCATTGTGCCCTTGAAGATAAATTGCCTTATAACTATCAAACTGCAACCCGCAGATACGGTCAACTATATTTTTTTAAAACGTTGAAACGTGATGAACATGTTCGTGTACCTTTGTTATTTCAATTGTCAAAACCACCAAATTCTGTTTAAAACCTTTTGTTGGCTTATTTTGAGGTTGTGGCACTTATTTTATTTTCATAAATGCACCCGTCTATCTCTAAATTAGGCTTTTGAGGCTTTCATATCTTTTTGATTTAAATTACCCTTTAGGTGCTTTTTATTTTGAACTGTGACCTGGTTTGACCATGTTTTCAACGGGTTTTCCGAAGTGGACCTTTTTGCACATATCGGGAGATATATCTCTACCCCGCACCCCTTTGGCTGAGGGCTTTCTCTGAGTCACTGAAGATTAATAACGAATAGTTAGAGTATATGCATGTTAGAATTGAGTCTGAAATAGGTAACGCTTTCAATTGATAAGCACTCTAGTGATGTTACAACCAAATAATGAATTGGTTCTGACAATAAGTTATTCCTTATTCTTTGTCAGTGACTTGTTCATAGCTATTTCCCAACATACCTATCATTTAAAATAATAAAAATGAAACAGCTTTTCGTAGTTTGTTCACCCTACAAAGTATTTTCCAAATTAGACAAGGAAATCAGTGCAAAATGTGTTTCGTCTAAAAGCATTTACAATCTATCATTGTTGATCTTAATGATAACGCATTACCTTCACCATCGGTCACTGACAGTCCTAGATTGAATCCTTTCGCGCTGTAGGAATAATCACTTCCAAATGTAACGTACAAAACCTCTCCTGGTGATAGAATATTTGGAGGTATTCTATGCTGTCCAGTGTATCGCAGGGCGTCTACAGTTGACTTTGTTGCTCCAATGTACAAATAATCATCATATTGAGAAAGTTCGAAATCATGGAAAGTTGCTAAGACCTGTGAATCAAAAAGCAAAACATTCGCAAGAATTGTTTTCTCATCTAAACTTTCGATTTTCATGAATGCTTTTACAATATAGGTAGGCAACAATAGCTGATATAGCTAACATAGCTGATGCATTTTTCTAACAAAAGCATTCAATTTGTAATACAAAAAGCATTTTAAAAGATTTGAATTTAACGCACTTTAACCAACAGACCCCTAAACCATAATGGAAATGTCACCATAGACTTTCATCTCTCAATCCATAATGATTTGTATGGTAATATATTTAGATTTGGCATTTGATCCGTTTTCAAGTTTCTCATTTTAAGGATTCTAAACTTTTTTTAACCTTTACCTGACACAAAACACACCAAATGACCATGTCATGTTTCTGAGTGAGTAATGATCAGAGTAGAGAGAGAGAGAGAGAGAGAAAAAGAAAGAAAGAAAGAAAGAAAGAAAGACAGACATAAACAATAAGTTTGGCCAACGTGTAACTTTATAATATTAAAAATACTAATAAAAAGATCGTGAATAGAGCTATTGCCCGTAACATGCTTTCACTCCATGCATACATGACAAGTTGTAAAAATCGTGTGTAATATTACGGAGAACCTCCAGCAAGTGTACCTGTAAGCCTGGTGGTGCATGAACTTCCCAAGGGCAAAAAGCATAGTCAGCATAGTCCATGGGATAGTTTCCTGACGTCAGGTTAACAGGAATTCCATCTTCTAGGTAAATGACTAAATCCCCACATTCTATTGGATTAAAACATGCAATAAGAAATAACGCCAATTTTAAAATGAACTGCCTAATCGTCATTAATGTTTGTTGTAATTTGTTCATTATTCACTCATATCTAGTTATATTGACCAAATAGTTGATATTCTTCAATTCCAAACTGAGTGCAGAGCGAGCAATAGTTGATATCGGCCATTTATTTCAAAGATGATTAACATTAACGTCTGGGAATGTAGCTAGCATTCCGACACAGGAATTTGATACCAATAAAAATAGCATAGAAAACTAATCTTAAAGTCTCACAATGGGTTGAGCACAGTATACCTATTTTAAGCTATGTTCGTTTGCAATACATTTTCTTAGCATATTCTCTAGAGTAATAATGGTCAGTCATGAGTATAAAGCTTTATTTCATACAAGTGATATGCAAAACAAAAGAAATGTCTTTCTGCCACATTGGTACGTTGATTACAGTGAGCTTATGGACCGGGTTGTTTGAATCCATCTGAAGACTTTAATAGCTTTTAATCATTCATATTATTTTAGCGGTGCGAACTAGTAGGAATCAAATCAAATGCGTGTAACAAAGCATCAGTTTGCAAAGTATCACGGGAAAATCACTTTGCCGGTCAAAGCCAAAAATTACGTAAAAAAAACAACGATGACAGAAATTCTACTATTTGCCTGTCTTTCATAAGTGTATCACACACGCGCGCAATATAATGTTCCTATAATTTGATGTACTATTGTTGGGGTATTATTGGGGTAAAGCGCCTTACTCAAGCGCGTAACACGTTGCGGCAGCGGGACTCGAACTCACACTCTTTGGCGCGAGGATCGAGCGCTTTATCCAACTACTATTATCTATCAATATAATCACCGAAAAAGGGTTATTCCAAAAATACCAGTTAATTCCAAAGGTTCGTTTTCGTATTATTGCAAATGTTTGTATCACACCGACGGGCACTGTGTAATATTTGTTTGTTGACGTGCAGAAATTTACAAATTTTCACATTTCTTTGAGATAAGATCACACACACACACGATATTTAGGTTAACAGCAAATGATATACAATTCTATACTTCTAGGAGAACAAGGATAGCTAAGGATGCGGGTCACAGATGTCCCTTTAATTCAACAATACTGATTTTAATGACAAAAATGAACCAACACGTAGTAGCTGCATCCACTGCGTTAGCGTATGTACACCAGCGTGAACACTTTCCACACCGTATCATAATAAAGAGCTAGCAACTAATTACATTACGTTTTTGCACTCTAAATGCCGTAGGCTAAATACGAATAAGCCTATATGGGCTTACCACAGATGTTCCCTTCATCACTACCATCCCAACAGTCGACAATACCATCACACAACATGGAATCGTTTAAACTCTCAAGCTGATTTCCCGGACATACTGTGAAGACTGTTAAACAAAACATTCCTTTATGTTATTTGCTATAAAGCAATTGACAATAAAAAACAAAATCTGAAAATTAACTGAAATGATTACTGCATATGTATCCAGCAAACTGGTGACTCTATTCTTGAAATCAGCGTTGTATCATTTTTGTGATCGACTACTATCAATAGTAATCAATAGTTCTTACAAATCAAATCCGGAATTTATTTAGTACTCAATTAAATCCCATCAAGTGGCCCCGCCGGGACTCGAACCGGGGACCTTCTGCACCAAAGGCGAATACCCTAACCAGTGGGCCACGCTCTCCCAACACGTAACATGTATTGGGCTTCTAATAAAGTACTTCTTACCGTCATCATCAGTGTTACTTAGGTTGAGAAGAAAACCTCGATATGTAACACTGTTATCAGTGTGAAACTCAAAATATAGTGACTCGTTTGCTGGTGATATAACATGTAACGTTGGCAACGAGAAGCCGCTGTATCTTAAACTTCTCCGGTTGTTAGCAGTTCCAATGTACAAATGGTCGCAACAACTTTCTAAGATAAGTCCATGAATTGAACAATGATTCTCCCGCCTCCTCCACACTGCACCGTCCAGTAGCACTGCATGTTATTCATGTAATTTCCAGGGTATCCATGAGATGACAAGCTCACAGAAGAATTCGTCTGCAGTGTGATTTGAGATTCAGAGCAATCTGTTTAAGAAGTAACATAAAACAAGTAAATAGAGGCACACTTGGGCATGCGTGGAAACCAGGCACGTGTTTGTGTTATTTGTCATGAAGGATGAAATTCTTCACAGAATTTTTTTCAAATTGCTGATTCTGTGTTTGTTGTGGCAGTAACTGTATAAACTGTGTAAAATCATTAAAACGATGACAATGCAATCAATAATTACTTATTATGCCACTCCCTATTATTTGGCTCATATAATTCAATATTAAAATAAAATACTCATGTGGTTTTTACAAAATCATTTTGAATCTTGAGAATTCCCCACACCGCCTATTGTTATGAGGGAATACGCCGCAATGAAAAACGTTCATTACATTAATAAAATGTAGGCCATCAGAAGAATAGAGATATATTTTACATGACATACCCCAAAACAGGGACATTAATAAGAGGCTAGAGACATCCAGGTAATTTGTAGGCCAACTTTAAGTTTGCCCTAACTTTAATCAACAAAATATGTCTATTACATGAATATCATAGGCTCGTACTTATTGATATTAAAACCACAAACGTCACAGATCAGTCAAACAGGGTTCATGCCATGGGAATCAGGCTCCGACGTGTGTTTTCTTGTGTTAAACTCCATTTTCGTCGTCTGCTGAATAAATGTCGCCGGCGACATTAATTATAAGAATCGTTCTGTTTACCCATAAGGGTGCTGATTTGGTCTTGAAAATTTCAGATGACGGCTATAAAAGCTTTATAACCATGCAAAATATTAATTTTTAAAAATCGTGACGGCGCACTATTTTTCAAATGTGCCAGTGACTTTTTGCCCATAATTGAAAATACATAATTCTGACTGGTCAGTTAACTGCCCAATATTCTGCAATAATGGGTCGCAAATGCTTTTTATTATTAACACTTAAAGAGACATGAGGACATTTCCAGAAAGAAGCGCCCCAATTTTTTTTCGAACCAGGTTTTTTTTTTGCATATTTGGAATGCTCACCAATGTATTAGATCACACCTGAAGTGAATATGCCGTCTTTATGTAATAAGATGATGATTTCTGTCGTGCACGACAGAAAATCAAAGCAAGGATTTCTATTCGATTGCACTTTTTTGTCTAATACACCTTCGAAAGGTTCTCGGTAGGTGGTCTACAACCAATCAAGTGCAATTTATGATAAATTCGTATTCTCAACAAAAAATCCCCTCCTGTCACTTTAAGTGCCTAAGGGGGTCCACGGTACCCAAGATTTGTTTTTCGGCGATTTCTTACCCATGAAAAACATTTGCGAACTCTATTTGTTGATAATTGTGTAACTTATCGATGCGCTTCTTTCAATGAAAAATTTACTAAAATATCTTGCCCATTAATGAAATAATTAGCTTGGGTCCCTAGGACTCCTCCCTCCCCTTATAGTTTAGTGGGTAGAAGGGGGTCTCGTGCACCCCCCTGAAATAAATTTCTAATCGATGTCTCTATATCAGAAAAAGCGCGTAGAAAACGATAAGCTATGTTAAAAAATTCAAAAATTGTCCCATCTACCATTTTTATGTAAATTTATGCAAATTAGGATTGCCATTACAGAAAAACCATATTTCAACAACAAGAAAACATAAAATGTTGTTCCTGAGGCATTGTGAACTCTTATCGATCACATTTGTATTATTATCTTGCTTCGGATCCAAGATGGCAGCCAACATGGCCGCTCCAATGATCTGTAAAACATAAAAACGATGTATACCTCTAATATTTAATTCTATAGTCAAATAATAATAATATAATTATAAATTTAAGTAAGAGATGTATGTCTTTGACTACAAGAAACTCATATCTATCTTGTTTGTATGAAATGCATTCTTAAAATTCAATGCAACGACTAATTTCTCCCCATCAAGATCTTGATCCCAGGAAAACTGCCTTATAACCAAGGTCTAAATTAAAGTATGAGATATATGTGTTTGACCACAGTAGAACTCAGAGCTTGCAAACTTTGGTTGTTAAAATTTAAGATGGCGGTCAATATGCCACGTTCGAAACAATTTAAACCTTAAAATTAGACCCTATTTTTTGTCGCATATCTAGACATAGCACCTAGAAAGAATGATAAAGTGCATTAAATATTTCCTACTATCATTAGTAACTCATAACTGCCATTTTTGTTCCAGAGTATTTTCTTAACTTCAAGATGTCGGCTAATAAAGCCGCTTCCAAGATTTTTGACCACGCCCCACCAAACCCCCCCCCCCCCCGTGATATTAACCGCCATCTTCTTTTTCCAATACTTACCAAACAAAAATCCAGCTTGTGTTTTAATTGGTCAAACGGCACATTTTCTCATGCTTTATTTCCACATTTTCATTCATCCTATTTGGGGACATATAAGGTAATTTCCTAGTTTTAACACATTTGAGGCGCCAAGTAACCGCCAATCTGAATGTTAATATACTCACTAATCAAACAGCAGATATGAGTTTCTAATAGTCGAAGACACCGTAAACCTCGATCATAGGCACCCTTTGGAATTCCCTGAGAGGCTAAAAATTCATACTAAGCCCCTCGTGTTAACAGTAAAAGTCTAAATCCACTTGTCAAATGCCGACTTTTGAAATGACTACACTAAATATGTTGGTCGCTTTGGGCGGCTTTCTGGAAGGTCAATAATTAACTTAGCGCGACCTGGCCTCCAGAACAGCCTAGCATTTGGCGATACAAAGAAATCACCTGCATAAAAAATCTTGAATTTTTTAGGTGAACCAGGTGCATGTATTTATCTTCGCATGCTGGATTATCTGGAGATCCAACAAAAGCCAATGCAACATACTTTACTTTCCGTAAAAGCAGGGGGGTTGAAGCCCATTCAAAACAGTCGTCCGTGCTGGGCGCTGACATTTTGCATATTTGCCCGGACTAATTATTAGTTTGGGTGCTTGTATACACACATACTTTCAATTCCATACAACAACGGCAAAATATCAGTTTGTTGACTGTTTGTTCTATTTGTGGTTAAATTTTGTCCTACCCTGGCCACACAACGAATGAAATGACACGTCAGTCGTTTGAATTTAAATAACCGCCTCAATGAATACTCCTTTCACCTAAGCGCGCCTAAGCACATAAGCGAGTGGTATCTGAGCACATGATCCAGGTGCACTATTATTATCCCTGGCCACCTCTAACAACATCATCAATTGTCCACTACCGATTATGTAAGATGCAAAGCGGCACCACAGTATGTGGAAGAAGCGGCGACAGCCATTGGCTTGTCTATTGTTGGTACTCTATGTTTTCTTTGTGGTCGGCAAACAGATGCTGAGCCTATGAATTTCTAAAGATGACGTACCGTTTGCCTCTCTATCTATATAGAACCCTTTGCGTAAACAGGGCCTGACATGAAAAGATGGAGATTGAACGCCAGAAATACTTTCAAGTAGACAAAAGCGATTTTTACATTGGTTTGAATCATTATAAAGAACGTGCACGTGAGATTACGCCTTTGATTTAGCATGGGTTTTCCGACTTTACCAGGCAGGACTGATCATTGCCGCTTCACTCCCATACAGAATTTAACCTCTGATGACCCCTGTAACCGGAAGCCTTTTTATCCAACCGCCGTTAGCAAATATTACTCATCACATTTGTTGAAGTGTAACGTCTCTTGTTATCAGTCCTACGAATACTTTCAAATTTGAAGGTAACTATTATATTTTTCAGTTCATTTTACAAGCAATTTTACATTAATTAAAAAAGCTAATGTCCTTACATTATCCTTTTATATTTGGCGGGGGAATACATTTTTTATTGGTGTAAGTTGGGCCATTTGTCAAATTACCAGAGATACATTAACTTAAGTAATTCGGAAAAGCGTTACTACTTTTCGCTCTTTAACAGCAATTGCTAAACCTTATTCTATACCCCCACAGTTTTATTGTGCATGTATTAGCTCGCCAAGCTGAACCACATTGTATAAACGATAGTTTCACACGACTGAGAGATGCTTTTGTTTGAAGATCATGTATGTTGGGCTTCTGTGGGGTTAAAATCCAGTTGACAATTACCGCACCTCTCTATTCCCCACTGTATTGATTATAACCAACGTGGTACAATTATTTGTAAATTGGGACTTGTACTCTCTCAGATCTTCTTACTCCAGTCTATAAACTCCCAAAAGCTAGAGTAATCAACCATGACATGTGTTTGACGTCCTGCACTCAATAAAGCTTAATTTTAGCATTTGCCCAAAGCTAATTTTGTTATCGTCCAAATGGTTAAAGGGAATTCCCCGATTTAATTGTATAAGTTTTCCAATCTTGATAGAATGTGTGGGCCTCCACCCCAAAACCCCATCTGTTCATCCGTTTAAGCGGCTATGGCCGACCAGTGTACTTTGTCAATCAAAAAAGAACGTAGGGCGTGTGCTTTAGCGCGTTCAGGTATTTTATTAACTAAAGGTATTAAAAACATGATCTTCTGTCGGTTCGAGCTGAATGGCATGAGTGTATAGGCGCTCGTCTTAAATAATCTAAAGGTCGTGGTTCGATCCCGCTTCTGACGCAAAATGTTAAGCTATTATTTTAGACAGAGATTGGAACTTCAGAGCCTGTAGAATTGTGATTTGCAGGGTAAGTATAGGATACCTGGTCGACCCCTTGCCACTTGTGTTTTTGATGTTATATCAATGAGAAATTGCCATAGAAAGTGGCGGCGCCAGGGGCATTGGGGGGATTCCGATTGTTTCTTGCCCATCCTTACCCCCCCCCCCTATAAAATTGACGGATTTTTGCAAAAAACAAATACCTACCCGCCCCGAAAGAAGCCTGGCTACGCCACTGGCCGGTCGGATTACAGGAGAGAAACAAACGCCTAAATCCGGTGGGTAATCTTAATCCTAATCTCAAAATTATTACATTTTCCTGAAGATAACTAGTGTGGTTAAACCGATTTTTAGAGTGCTGAGCAAGCGCCCCTCTAAGGATGATTCTAGATTAAGAAACACTGCGTTAACTAATCTATTCATGGCAACACTAAAACTACCTCACTCACACTGTTATTGAGGGGAACGTGCGTATGAGCCATTAATTTGCTCAACCCAAAACTAATTGCAAAAGAATAATTTTCTGTAGAATTTGTTTTGGAGAAAACATTTAGATCAAAGTTTACCCCCAATAAGGGAGTTGAATATGCATTCTTTAGGGTGGTCAAGGTTCTACAGGGGTCAAAATATAAACTGTGCAATCCGTATCTGCAACATTTTCGTTTTCTTTGCAAGGTTTAAAAACAGACAAAGAATCTATTTACAAATTACTTATCTAGTGTGACAAAATGACAATTTACAGTTCGAACCAAATCGACCATTCTGTACTTTACCCCAGGATGAACCTGAACTGTGATGTGCCAATTTACTAAAACTATAACCAGGATAGGGCCCAAACTATACCTTTTAAACCTTATGAGTAGCCCATAATTTTTTACACCTTTTAAAAAACCAATTCGAGACAATTCGAATTTTTCATACCCGTGCTTGAAAAGAGACACCAGGAAAGATCATCCATGAAAAGTCCAAAGTCGCAAGAATTACCTTTATCTGGAGAAGTGATTGTGGTGGGGTGTAATATTCATGAGTGGTGGTGGTGATGGTTCTGATGATGATGAACGAGGATGATCTTCTTCCTGCGATGAGCCAGCACTAATGTTTTGAATTGGTGAGCAGAGGCTCGCTGTTGATTGGTTGGGATGAGAGTCTATAGTCACCGTGGACGAAATGTATGGCACTCATTGATATGTGATCCGCAATGTGTGATATAGAACCACACAGGCTGGAGATGGTCGCAGGCCCCCATCGGTGCATATATTGGCTGTTGAAACGATCGGCTCCTGTGCTAATCCTGTTCAAGGTGACCCATTCCTGACTGGAAGATTGCTACCAGGTGGGGAGTTCGGCCATAGGTGTGATAGTGATTGGTCTGTGGTGGGTATCTAGCCAGGCAGTGTTCCATGTCTTAAGAATGTTGAATGGGGAGCTGGAGAGTTTTTAGCGGCGTGTCGACAGAATTGTCGACGGAGCTCAGTCTTTTTCTGCCGAGCTGGTGTTATTCAACAGTGTTAGCTCAGCAGTGCTTGTTTCCTACAAGCCTATTCACCATTTTCTTTGTGTGATGTTTCTCTCCGAAGCATTGCATGTGCCAATGCCTGAATGCACTGGTAGAAACTCAGACGGAGTGGGATGAAGGCAGCCTTGTAATGGTTCCATGAAATCCAGCCAGGCGGCAAGGATTTATCCTCGAAAGATAACCTTTGGCACATACTAACTCGATATGCTGCCTATAAGTACTGCGATCAGCTTCACTCCCATAAGTTGGTGTAGGATTGTAAGGCAGAGACGCTCCACCGAGGTTGATTTGAAGCTGTCGATGATCCTCTTTGTTTTACGCTGGAAAGGCAGTAGCGAATGTCCTTGGCTTCACTCAGCTTAAGTCTCCAGGTCTTGAGATATGCTGCAGCAAGTAGGGCCATATCTGTAGTCATCGAGACATGTTGTGTTGAGGTAAATGTATGTACAAGTTACCCAGCATGGAGCCAGTACTGATCCCTGTTGGACCCTTCCTCAGACGACGCAGTCGACTGCTCTGCCCACACTGGTCTAAACCCTTTCCCTGGCCCCGTGTCTACGCACATTCATGGGCGTCACACACCATGGACTTTAGGGATAAAGACTTGCAATTACTGACCTCCCTTCGGCAAACATGTGTGGCACATGACTGATATCGTTGCAGTTTCCTTGATAAACGGCTTCGAGGGCGAGACACTCTGTCTATAAAATCTACGGCAGTCTGCGGTCGGAATTGCTATATCTCGCTAGTTTTAAGTAATGGTCAAGTTTCAACTGGCCTAAAAACAATGGAAGCCGCTGAATCGAATTTGGGGCTGATAGCCCAAAGTCCGGAAACGTGTTATGAAACACAGCATGTTTTCCAAGCATGTTTACATATGATTGCAAAGGTGACGATCCGGATGGCCTGAAAGCTTGGTGTCAAGCCCTGGTGCACACGGTGTCGTATGCTCGCAGTAAGGGGCCCCCAAGAGACGCCGCCTTACGAGGCCTTGTCAAAGCTCTCATCATATAATTTGTGAGTTTTAACAACTGATGGACGGCTTGTTCGCAGGCAGATGGAATTCGACGACTGGATCCAGCCGGACAAGGATCAGCCTCTCAGTATTTGAAGGAACACACATTAAGTGATATTGGGCGGTAGTTTCTTGGAGTTGTCCACAGGCTTGTTTGGTTGGGGAGTGCGATGATGGTAGCCCTCCCCCGGATCTTGGTAAGGACTGGTTGGCAAGGCAACATGTGTATAACTCATGGATCCATCCAAGACATCGTGGGCCTCAGTGCATCAGGACTCCGCTGGTAATATTATCAGCCCCTGGTCCTTTCCACTCGTTTGGCTGATAGCAGAGTGAGCTCATCTAGTGAGAAGGGTGTTGAATTGATCCTCCACGCCTGGGGCCGACCCGTGTTTGTGATCTCTTTTTTAAACGAGCGAGTGTGATGATGGTGATGATGACGATGACGACGACGATGATGATGATAAGGAGGATGATTGAGGATGATATGATGATGGATGACGACGACGATGATGATGAGGACGATTATGAGATGGTGGTGGTAGTGATTTGATGATGATTAACCAATTTTATTGGGTAAAATGACACAATAGGATTGTAACCTTTTATACCTATTCGAACCTGTAACCTTTTTTTTTAAAATGTAAGGTTACTTGCTTCCTTACAAATTTAAATATTGGTCGACAGCAAACCTCCTATATGTCTTGTGTTTTTCATTTTGAATCTTTGTACAGATGACAAATGACCTACAAAAAGAAGATATTGGCCTTTGTAACACTTTGTTCTTAGCCAGGATTGTTTGGTAATCTGTAGTCCTTTAATAACTGCAATCAAGTGTAAAATTTATTGAGTTACAATAGAGTGTCGTTTGTTTGGAGCCAACCCGAGGAAACCGCGCTGCGAAAGTAAGCCTTTTAATTTCGTAGTAAAATAATCTGTAATCTAAATCACATAGTAGCATAATCCATATATCGTGAGTGACAAAGATACTTGTTCGCCAAGTATTCACCGTAAGATTATTCAATGCATGACTTACATACTGTACAATAATGGGTATTTTTAAAACTGAGCTATCCAACGTTTAACTTGCCAATTTGAATAGACTCTGGTTCCAGTACTTTTGCCAGACATGGGTGTTCTTGAAAACATTGTTTTAGTACCTTGAATCTCGAAGGAATAGGGATAGAGGTGTAGCAGAAGAGCCCCTACTGTACCACGCTGGTTACCAATAAATAAATCCATTTAACCTTTTCTTATCTGTCTCAGACACATTATGGTCAAACAAGTGCAATAAGATTTGAATGGGGAAAAGTAAAGCGCTACCTGTTTTTTTCGCATAGGATCGAATGTTTGCCATTTCCCTGATAACTAAAGAGCATAAATCGCAAAAAAATGCTCCAAATAGGCGTCGATTTGCATAGACCTGCATATCTTATATTTAACCAAGCAAATTTACGCGCATCGGGATGCGGCTGCCATGATGCTGCACGATGACGATGATGATGACGACGACGATGATGATGACGACGACGATGATGATGACGATGATGATGATGATGATGATGATGACGACGACGATGATGATGACGATGATGATGACGACGACGATGATGATGACGATGACGATGATGATGATGATGATGATGATGACGACGACGATGATGATGTTGATAATAATAATATATTAAAAACGGTTAAGATTTATTAAAAACAACATTGGCATGATCGTCACGTTGAATCCGTAGTATGTGATTCTACATAACATGTTCTCAGTCATCCAAAAAAGTTGATGAAATCAAGTTTGGAAATAAATCAATTAACTGGAGTCAAAGAGAGTCGGGTTTTAGTCCGCAGCGGGAAGCCTGATTTTGGCATGAGATAAAAATGTCTGATAAAGTATTTTTTTCAGCTGATTATATCTTCTGAAAGGGTATACATGGAACCAAGGTGGGTGTAAAATTGCAACCCTTGGGCAATTTGAGAAATCCAAGATTCCCGCCATTGGGCTTGTTAAAAAATCTAAAATTGCATTTTACACACACAGGCCAACCCAAAAATGCAAGGTAATTAGTGTTTTTGTGCTAATTGTGGATGTTTTGGGTAGGAAACTTAAAATACAAATGTATCTTTAGATTCCATGCTTGAATAATTCGTGAAATCCCAGATGGCCGGGGGGGGCCACATTTTTGAAGTAGGAAATCACAAAATGCACCTTTCATTGAGAGTGCACAAAAATACAGCCCTACAATGTAAGTTGACTGTTATTTCCCTTGCCATAATATGTATTAGAAATATAAAATACTAAATTTTAATTGTCACATTGGCTAATAAAGATATTCAAGATGGCCGCCGCTGAATGTTTTTAAAGGCGCTGATTTTCGTAAAATAATTTACCTCCAATCAATGATATGAAGGCAGAGCATTTCTTACACATTACTCGTAGGGGGTGTATTTTTAAGCACTCGGACACTATAAGTAATAACCATTGTTGTAGAGTATAAGTACCGGTACTACTATTGTCAAATGTGATTACCCAAACCAGATCAAGGCCCACCTATACTTGACATTATGGTCCATTAATAGTTTCTCATTCTTGTCCGTTTCCTTATTCCGGTTGGTTTACTTGTTTTGTTTTCTCATTTTGACATTCCGCTTCTCCATGGCATGAACAGAAGATGGAACAAGTCATATTTGCAGAGACACATCCACACCTTTGATCCACATGGTGCCTCACCTCCACATGAGCACTTACCTCCACATGAGCACTTAATCAACTTCAATAATTCATTAGGAGCTATAAAGGCACATCATTGGGCACTGCGACTGGCAACAGAGAATGGCCTTCTTGTTTCCAGCCATGCTGAGTTGGTACCAGTTCAGATGGATCAAGTTTCAGAGCATCCCTCCAGATAGCTACCTGAAGATGTGCACGGGCTACATTTTAGGTGGCAGAGAACATAGTTTAGGTGCAGAAGCCGAACTTCAAGCTATTTTAGATGTCTTACGTTCTGTCTTGCCTCCGACAGCGACTGATCTGCAAATTGCCCATAGCATGCCAGAATAATGGATGTTGACTGCCTCAGGACATCATCTTGAGACGATCGAAGTAACACCCAGGCAGGTTAATGAACACTGTTTACCTTGTAATACTTTCAAGGCTCCAGCCTTGCCAATGCTGTATAATGGTGCTACGGTGTCATAACCACTCAGACCGTGGGCAGCCAGTAAGTCTGGCATGAAGGTGCTTTTGTACGGTTGCATTGATATCAATCAAGAAGTGCCCCTGCACAGGTGATGTCATCATGACATGCCCTGAAATATCGCCTTGAAAACAGAAGTTTAGCAACACAAACGGCGGAGGTGAGTGGCTTACCAGTTCCGGTCCTGCCCTCCGGCATGTCGACCGCTCCATGGACCTTCACAAGGGTCGTGAAGGTGGTAGCGGAGTTCAACTTCGTCTACTTAGACGACTGGCTACTGGTGGCACCCTCCGCGCAGAGGCTCCAGGCCTTTATAGAGGAGGTCCTAGACCTGATAAAGTCACTCAGTTTCAACAACCTCGATAAGTCAATCCTCTCACTCTCCCAGAGCCCCCATTTTCTGGGAGCGAGACTGAATTTTCTGTTGGCAAAGGTGAGGCCCTTCTGCAGAAAGAGTAGCCTCGGTCGTGGCGTGTGCCCGAGCAATCTTGGAGAGCAGGTCGGTCCCAGCCAGGCTATGGCTTCGGCTTCTGGGACTTCTGGCCAGCCTCATTGGGATGGTTCCCTACTGCAGATTACGCATGAGGGGTATCCAGATCCACATGCTCAGGTACTTCTGACCCTGGTACCACCCAATGTCCCTCCGGATTCCAGTCCCCCTGAAGCTGGTTCCCGACCTCAGTTGGTGGACACATCCCCGCAAGTTGGAGGTGGGAGCCCCCTTCAGGAAACTAACCCCCTCCGTGAAGCTGACGACAGATGCGTCGGTGTGAGGGCCCACTTAGGGTCCCACAAAGTGTCGGGCCATTGGTCGCCCATGCAAGCTCGCTATCATATCAATGTGCTCGAGCTGTGGGCAATCTTCCTGGCACTGAAGCACTGGATTGCCCTGACCAGGGGAAAGGTGATCCTGGTCCGATGCGACAACATGACGGTAGTGGCCTACCTCAACAAGGGGGGGGGGGCAAGGAACCTCAGTCTCTGCAAGGAGGTAGTCAGGTTCCTAGAGTGGTGCAGGCAACGGGACATTGCCTTAAATAAGAGCATCACATGTACCAAGGGTGGAGAACGTCCTAGCAGACGTCCTCTCCCGGAAGGGCACGCAATGCCAGGCGCCATCGAAGGTAAGGGGTCGTCAGTGGAATGGCACCTCCTGCCGTTCAATTTTTCAGAGGCTATAGCGTCCCTACGTGGACCTATTCGCCTCCACTGGGAATCACCAGCTTCCGGCGTACTACTCATGGAGTCGAGATCCCAGAGCCGTGGGTCAGGATGCGATGGTGGATCAGTGCCTATGTATCCCCTCCCCCTCCCATTGCGAAGATACCGAGAGTCCTCGAGAAGGTAGCTCGGTCCGACCATTGCCTGGTTCTGTTGATGGCCCCATGTGGCCGGCTCAGCTGTGGTTCCCACGGCTTCTAGAGCTGCTAGTGGGGGACTAGTGGCTTCTAGTAGCGATCCTCCAGCCGACGCGTCCGTCCAAGAGCGTACCATCCGCGCTCTCAACTTGACTGTCTGGCGCATTTCCGCCAACAATACACTCAGGCGAGACTTTCTGAAAAGGCTGCCGCGCGCGCTGCTCAGGCAAGGAGTAAGTAGTCAACTAGAGAATCTTATGATTCTCGACTCTGCCGGGTCTATAGATGGTGTGCCAATCGAGAGATTAATCTGCTGTCTGCGTCTGTAGGGCAGATCAGGGATTTCCTAACGGAAATTTTCCTTGAGGGTTTGGGCATCCTAACAGTCAAGTGCTACCGTACCGCGATTGGGGCGCTGATCCATCGGGGCTTCAGAGATAGCACAGTAGTCTCTAATAGTCCAATCTCATGAATCTGCTGAAGGGCATGTTTTCAGTTCGTCCCCCGGTTCGTTCACTCGTTCCGGAGTGGGATCTGCCTCTAGTGCTCCAGTTCTTAGAGGACTTCGAACCACTGGAGATCGAGGGCCAGTCTCCTGGACTAAAGTCAGGGACAGAATTAGCCGACCAATTGCGGTATCTCAAGGTTTGTCAATCTGCGTGGCGCGGACTGTGATTGGTTGAATGGTAAATATGGGCGGGGCCTGTTCTGAACAAAATCTGATTTAAAATTTAAAATGTTCAAAACATGCCCTTTTTGAGTCGAGTTTTCGACGCACGGATACAATAATTGGACGTAAGTAAACTTTCTTATTTCAATAATCTTTAAATGTTCACAGAATATTCTTCATTCACGGCCGACATTTGTTCTGCACCGTCAAAATTACGTCAGACGCGCAATGGTCGCCTAATTCTTGTCCCCGACTATAGGAAGACGGCCTTTCTGGTGGCAGTCGCTTCCGGGCGTTGGGGTTCCGAAATAATACCTTTCGCATTGACGAGCTCACCTTGCGGGTGGTCGGGACGGGCGTGTCCATCCAACCCACTCTAAAATCCTGACTCTGTCTGTTCACACCGTGCCCCAGTGTTTCGGTTTTCTCCCAGACCTGGCCTTGGCTGCGGAACGGTCGAAGAAACCTTGGTGCCCGGTCAGGGCCTTAAAAATTTACCGCAAGGCATCTTGCAGGGCTCCGGAAGACATTACAGCTTTTCATCTAAAACGCCCGCAACCCATATGGTCCCGTAGCGAAGGACACAGCCGCTGGGTTGCTTCAACCATCCGTAGCGGCACACCGAAATCACAATCACTTGGTCGGCTCTCGGGTTAGCAGCTTACAAAAATGCATTTTGAGTTGCTCCATCTGTGCAAACTGCAATATTTAGTGTTTTTATGGCACACGGCAGCCATCTTGGATTTTTTCAATTGGCCTGAGGGTGATAATTTGACATCCATCCTAAATTATATATATACCTATTAGAGATCATAATCAATGAGAAAAATGGATAAACGTGTGATTTTGGATTGATCTCTCTGTGAAAGTGCATTTTCGGGTTGTTCTGCTTTAAAATGTCGGTCCCATCTTGGATTTCTCAAAAATTAATCAAGCGTGCCTTCCAAGATTACATTATAATTTACATTTCCCTTTTTGGTTTTTTCTCAAGCATGAATGATTATTTAAAAAAACCAATTAGCCAAGCATTTTGGGGGTGTCCTTGTCCATGAAACTGCAATTTTGGGGGTTTTTTTACAGTGAAATGGGGGCCATCTTGGATTTCTCAAATTGCCCAAGTGTGGCAATTTTACACCCCCTGATTCCATTAATATACCTTTCAAAGAGATATATCAGCCTTAGAAAAAAAAACTTTATCAGAGCTTTTCATCTACCCCTCCTCCGCTGCTGGACTAGTTTGTTGAATGAAGAGTAGCTCCGTATGTGTTGAACGATTAGCACGAAACCTTCCATACAAATTAGAAGATTACCACGAGGATTACAATGTTCCCGTCGTTCATTAAAGCAACCTAAGGGCACCGCGCTGCAAAATTCGATGCCAGATCATCAAGGCAGGAGGCACGCGAAGAATTCAATACATGCACCTGGTTCACCTGAACATTCAGATATTTCGCCAACTGATTCTTTTTAATCTCTGGTTGCTTGGGTTGTTCTGGAGGACAAGTCTCGCTGAGTTAATCTATTGACCTATCGTGAAGCGCCCTATAGCGACCAATACATTTAGTGTCGACCTTTCAAATTCGGGCATTTGACAAGTGGATTTCGACTGTTACTGTTACACGAGGGCGCTATTATGATTTTTAGCCTTCTCCAAGAATTCCAAAGGTGCCCTAGGAATCGAGGATTTTACGGTAGGTCCTTCGACTATTAGAAACTCATCTCTGCCTGTTTTGCTTAGTGAGTATATTAACATTCCAATATGGCGGTCATTTCCGCCTTCAAAATGTGTTTCAAAATGCATACTAAACAACTATTTATTTTTAAAAAACACTTTTATTTATTTCTCATTTATGACTATATGACCTAAAAAATACAGGCATTTAGCACTTAATACTTTGTAATCTTTGAGGCGGCCATGTTGCTACCATCTTGGATCCGAAGGAAAACAACCCTACAAATATGTATGGCAAGCGGTCAATAATTGCTCTATAAGAACAATTTTTGTTTCTTATTGTTCTGATAATGGCGATCCTAATTGCATAAGTTGGCATAAAAATTGGCACGTGGGACAATTTTTGATTTTTTTTAACATAGCTAATGGTTTTCTACGCATTTTTTCGATATAGAGACATGATTCGAAATTGATTTCAGGGGGGTGCACGAACCCCCCTTCTACCCACTAAACTATTAGGCACCCGGAACGGGAGAGTGATTCAAAAATAGAAATTAGCAAACCCTGTCGCCATAAATATTTTTCTGCTTATGCTTGTTATTTTAACCCTCGTCTTACCATGCCTTTTTAGTAACACGGTTTATCAAGGGGGTGGTTACCACCCCCTCGAGAATTCGTTATAAAGCACCCGATGCTTATGATACCAGTGGATAGCTATGGTCCTCCTCTTTTCATTGATACTAAAATAAGTACCAACAAACCTAGTATGGCGTCACAATGACGTCATCAAGTCCGTGAGTCGGCAAAATTGGCATTTTCCACAGTCAATAGGCGAAAGTCTGATTCTGCGCTAAAAAAACGTAGGAATAGCGGTTTTCAGCTCTAAATGATGGCAATTGGCTAGTTTTACATAAACATATAGTTTTAGAGCCATACTGTGCACAATATTTAAAAAAAATGCACCATAAAATATCCTTGGGAGGCACCCCCCCCCCTACCCTTCGACTTTGACGGCATACCCTAACCCCGGTGAAGGTGCTACCTTCACATTTTTTTTCGCTAAAATGAAAGGAAAGGATGAGAGAACGATTACCTAGAAGCTTTTTATGAGAGTTTTTGGCATTTTAGCGCACCGGAGCGAAGTTCACTAGGGGGTGGTAACCCCTCCCCCCTGGTAAGACGAAGGTTAATATGCATGGAACAAAATTAATTATATTATCAGAAAAATAATTAACCCTTTATGTGCTAAAAAGAAGCAATTTCATCATCGAGCGACTGCCCGCCATAGCAATACAAACATATAGCAAATACAATGTACAAAAAAGTAATGTTTGTGCTAATATGTGTAAATTGGTTTTTCTGGAGCAGACAAAACATCAAAATAATTTACAAAGTGTATGCTGTGGAAGCAGGGTCGTGGAAAGATTGTTAAATTTTGAGCCATTTTGAAGCATTTCAAAAACAATGACCCGCAAAGGTGGCCCTCAAAGGTGGTATGAGATTCATTTGAAAATTCCTTCGGGAAAAAGGTTTCCTGAGGGATTCCATTTTTTGGTTTGGGTTTGGCCCGATCGCTTAATAGCCTCGTCCCCAGGGACCCCAGATTTTACCGGAAGTGGTCAAAATTTTGGTATCAGAAGAAAGCTACTATTTTTCTCATTTACCCTGTGAAATCTAAGGGTTAAAAGATGTTTGGTTTGGATGTTATGAGCGAAAATGTGCCCCTTTTTGGTCCACCAATATTTATTTTACACAGTACTCTGCAAGGATTGCAAAATCACGTTTTTAGCTCTCACGTCAAAACGGGTTGAAATGTCGGTGCGAAAATTTACAGGTGGGGTTTTGGGGTGAAGGCCATTCTATCAAGATGAAAAACTTATATACTTAAATCGTACCATCCCCCTTTAATTACATTACTTATTCAAATTTGTGCCGATTAGTAGAAATTTGTTGCTATAGTCTCTAACCACATTTAGTATAACAGCCCGTCATACAAAACTTTAAATAGTTACAGAAGTACTAAATAACGCATTTCACATAATTCTTAATATACGTTTTGGGAGATTGATAACCATTATTGTATTACGGTATTTGTATGAGTAAATAGGTATTAAATATTTCAAAATTCTCAAGATGGTGGTGCATGCTTCAAACCACTATTGGAAGAACAGATTAAGATTGGCCTATTTACGTACAGCAATCACTTGACTCATCACTGCCGTCACTGCAGTGCACTTGTCCATCGCATTTTAAGCTTTCATTCTTCAATATTTCCCATCCATTGTTACAAGTGAGGTAATCTGAAATCAATCAAATCAAGAGAAAAGAATTATAAATATAATCTTGACAATTGCCCATGTGTAAGGTTCATTTGAAGCCCATTTGAAGGTCATTTTCATCAGGATGTAAACAAGCAACGCCTCAATTTTTGTCGAGGTTGATTTATTTGTGCTTTATTTATTTTAAATGGTTACAGTAAAATCAAATACAAACGAAAAAGCTAAAAACAACACAATATTCAGGGACGTACTATTTTGTGCAAAAATGTCGGGATCGATTCCATATGACATCATGAAATGACACTTTGAAGGTAATTTTAACTAGTTTAACGGTTTTCATAAATGACATACTTTATTGATATGAGAGACACGACGGGCATTTTCAATTTTGGAAAACATGACGGACTGTACCTTTAAAAGAAATAAAGTGGCCATGTATAATTTCACTTTTCAGGTATATTTAACGAAATTTATGAAAAAATAACAGTTTGAAGAAAACTATTATCTACACTCGTTGTTATGAAATGGAAATTAAAAAAAAAACATCGGTCCTCGGACCGCTTGTGTCGCCTGCCGTCGCGGGCAATTTTACATTTTTCAGCCTATCTTGCAAGGCCTCATACGACCTTTGACCTTGATATGTGACCTTTGACTTCATAAACATATGCGTGTAATCTCCATAAACCAAGTTCGATTCCAATTGATCTCAAATGACCTTTGACCTTGGTATGTGACATATGACCTCATCAACAAATGATGGATCCCATGTTACACCTATGACTCAAGTTTGGTTCCAATTGAAGTTCAACTTTTCAATTGAGGTCAATTTTACATTATCTTGCAACTTGACCTCACATAACCTTTGACCTTGGTATGTGACTTTTGACCTTATCAACAAATGGGGATCCCATGTTGCACCTGTGACGAAAGTTTGGTTTTAATCCGTCGAAGTATGTGGATATTACAGGCAAACGTTAACCCTTTTCATGACAACAGACATCGACAAGACATCAACAACAACAGACAACAGTGGACAAAGTGATCCCTATGTGTCTTCCTGCCTTATGGCAGGCGACACAACAACAGTGGACAAAGTGATACCTATATATGTGTCTTCCTGCCTTAAGGCAGGCGACACACAAAAAGAATATGGACCTGGGTAGTAGTTCGTAATAGCTATTTTCAATGAAGCTACCATAGTGATTTAAACAAATTATCATTGTCGTTAGTCTTGGAAATACCTGGCCAATGACTAACACAATTAAAATTCTCATGACATTTTTGCAGGACAGTAGTGAAACAGAATAAGCGACATGATATCAACCTTTAGATCAACCATACTTATTTGGTAAGTGAGATTAAATATGGTTCAATATGACTTGCCAAAATTAACCTCGAGACTACTCTTTCGTTTCCAAGAGGTACGTACGCTTCCAGCAAATATAACAATTTTAACGAGTGGTTAATAGAGGGCCACTCAAAATATTGAAACCGATTTGCTGAAATTATTGTATTTTTTCTTCTTTAATGGTTACACTGTCACATGATGGCACGCTGAAGACGCCATCTTTACTTTGCATACAAAAAGACCCCAATCTTTGTAGCCTGTTATGAGGTATTAGTTGTAGCTCTGGCACCTGCTCCAGTTTCAAACAACCCACGATCATAACAAAGAAGTATTTACTTCGAGAACAAATAATGTCATTCACTGGATAATATCATTTTAATCACAAAATATTGCTATGGTCCTAGGGACACACAAGTGTTGATCTGGCGAGGACGGGCACATGGATGTCATTACACTAGCTTGAAAAAAAGTACCTGCTCACCGTTGACTAAAACTGATTTGCTATAGGTGACATGTGTTTAGTTTTCTTCAGACATTTGTCTTCAAAACCAAATATATATGTGACAACTTCTACTACTCACGCCAACGCGAAATTAGACCAAAGGTACGGTTAAAAAGGACGAATCTGTATACACATATTTGACCCCATGCAAATTGTCTCTTTTATTTTTAGAGCAATTGCGACACAATTTTGACCACTGATATAAGTAGGGACAGGCAAAAGCAAAAATCAGAAAATTCCACTGCGGGAATCTTGCCATAAAGGCCTACAAAGTTCCAGACGATGGAGGTCAAGCCTCATTCAATATAGCAACTCACCCAAAATATCAAAAAAAATTGCAGCAATACGGAGTGCAAACCACAAACAAATTTTTGTGCTTTGAATGTGGGTTGGTCATAGGTGTTCCCATGACCCACATACGATCTCGTCCTCTTCCGTTATTCATACAAAAAAAAATCAGAAATAACCCTTACAGTGGAGTTGATTTTTCAGTTCAAACGGTTTTGGAATACGAAAATATTCCTTGACAACATTTTAACAATTCAAATTTTTTCGTCAAGATTTCGCTTTTACGTTTTAAACCAATGGCGATGTATAAAATCGGGATTTCTTTGCTGCCCTCCCCTAAAAAGTTCGTGTATGTTTGTATATTATAGTGCCCTCTATATTCCCATTCTCCATAGCAAGACGCGAAACCCAGATTTTAAAGAGAAATCATATTTGCTCGCAGTGAATTTTCGTCAAATTTACACAGGATGTACATAGTGGAATAAATAATCAAAAGGGCACGTGTGGTGCAGTTGGATCAGCGTTCGGCTGATAAGCATAACGTTGTGGGTTCGAGTCCCACTGTTGCCAATGTGTTGGGAAAGGCACTTTCCTCACGTGCCTCTCTCCACCCAGGAGTATAAATGGATACTAGCATATGCTGGGAATGTAAAACAGACTCGCTGTGCGGCGAACCCACCACAGCAACATTATATGATGGGAGTCTGGCTTTAAATGCCAAAGACAGAGAGATATTCACTCCGCCTGCGGGCGCACCATTTACATTTTTTACTTGGCAAAACTGTGTCCCTGTTGATATTTTTTAGTTTTATTCTTGTTTTGTCATGATAAATAAGACTTTCAAACAGCTGTGTATACACATGAACGGAGTGCGATTTCGACCTGCGGTTGACATCTTTTCACGGTTAATTTACCTGCTTCACTGTCGGCACATGTGATATGGCGAATAAAACCCCCTTCTGCAGTAATGAATATCTCTAGCCACAAAGGTATCACAACGCTACCCATCACTCCATTTGGGATATCATGTCGAGAGGAAGATTGTAACCTGTAAGCAGGACTTCTTGCCAACTCTGTTCGTTACGTCCAAAATAGAGATAATCGGAAGAGTATACCTCAAAGTTCAAAAAGTGAATAAAGATGCTTGCACCAGAATGCTGAGTGACAAACCACTGACATGGTACGTCACTCTCCGTACTGGTTAGGTAATTTTGAGGGGTAGTTAGGTGATGTGAGGTTATAAGTGAACCCATCATTAGGTAAAGTGATATTGGCTTCAGCTCCACAGCTGAAACACATATAAAACGTTATTCAAATTATATAATATGAGAAGATTGTTGAGATTTTCTTTTTAACCTGATTAAAACACTAATGACCCTTCTCAGTTTTTAAACACTGCGATGTGGATACACATACTTTAGGGGACTGCACCATTAGATATCCGTGGGGGGGGGGGGGTTGGTGGAAGTTTTTTGAGAAAAAAAAATTCACCTTAGAGTGTGAAAGATAAAAAAAATCACCCTTAGAGTGTGAAAGAAAAAAAAATTCACCCTTAGAGTGTGAAGAAAAAAAAATTCACCCTTAGAGACTTGAAAGAAAAAAAAATTCACTCGAGCGCGGGACCAAGGAAAACAACAAAAGAAAATTCACACTCATGTTATCATTGTAAAAAAAAAAAAAAAATCATCCCGGCCACAGGGGGGACAAAAAAAAAATTCACCCTTTATATTGGTCTTTCGGTATAGCTCTAAGTATCCTGTAGGAAGCGCCTTTGTGCCAAAATGTCCTGATAATTTTTGTAGATATTAAACCAAAAGTTTGCAAAATCTAAGCTCAGTCACGGACCCATGTTTTTATGCAAATTTTTTGCGCCATCTTGTAATATCTCAACCACGTTGTGTGAAGCTGGAGCTGCGTGGCACATACCTCACTATCTCAACCCTTCTGATGACGTAGTACCCAGCAGTAGATATGAGCAGTGATGAACCACTGCTACATTCATAGATATGAGCATTGATGTGATACTGCTATCAGCAGTAGATATTGGTATTGATGAACTACCTGCTATCAGCAGTAGATCTGGGTATTGATGAACTACCTTCTGTCAATAGTAGATATGAGTATTGATGAACTATGCTGTCAGCCGTAGGTGGGGATTGGTGAACTACCTGGCGATCAGCAGTAGAGATGGGCATTGATGAACTCATGAGCTATCAGCAGGAGGTATATGAACATTGATGACATGCCAGTGGTAGATATGAGCATTAATGAAACACCTGATATCCGCAGCTAGATATGGCATTGATTAACTACTGACTGTCAGCAGTATGATATGAACTCCTTAAGAAGCCGTACCTGAATGTGAGCGCGTCAAGATGTGTAAGCCGGAGAATGAAAATCATTGGTTTTTGGGTCCCTTTTGAGTGGATCTATGATACAAGCAAAAAGGTGCCATGAGAAAAAAAAAAGGAGGTGAGGGTTGGATACAGATCAACATCGGAAAAATATTGTTTTTGGATGTACAAGTTGCAAACTTTGACAAGAAGGTTATCGACTGGCCAGTTGATATCTAGCCATCATATAGGAGCTCCCACCCCCCATGCCCTGGGAGCCCAACAACACAGCTTGTATTCAGCAATTCAAAATTTGGTTGGAGGTGATTTTGAAAATATGAAATTTGATTTCAATGGGCTACACTCTCATATGGTAGATTATAGGTATAAAATAACATTGATTTTCGTAAATGTTTAGAGGGTGCCATGCCCAGACTCATAAGTTTTGCATGCGTAAAGTCAATGGCGTTTTTGGACCACTTTTGAAAAAATCAAAAAAGTGTGATTTTATTGTAAGCTACTTCAACAAAAACTTGACATCGGATAGAGATTTGTTGTGTTTACAATCTGTGAAAGAAAATACTTTTTTGATCACTGTGATGCCAAACAAATGCATTTTGTTCAAAAAGGGCATAATTCGAGTGCAGGCAATCAATTCAAGAGCCAGTAAATAAACAGGCAGGAACAGCCTTGCATATTGCAAATCAATCATCAAGTGCAAAGTTTCTTTGCAGAGTAATGCTACCAATTCCTATCGAAGGATGACGTAATAAGCAGCAACCGGACTATCCCTATGTTGCTTATTTCGATCGAGCGGTGCAAAACTGAAAGCCGTGCCACGGTAGACCAGGTAACGATGCGATGACGCACAACACTTCGAGAGTGAATTATAATATGCACTCTAGGTATCATTAGCCGTTTACACCATCGGGGTTAGCCCCGATTCACGCTCTGATGGGCACGAGGCGGAGCTACTTTTAACCTCAATTCAAAGTGTCAGGGTGTACATTGTTTAGCTATAGCTCATAGCAGGCTATCTTGTGGATATGAATCGAGGTTAAAAGTAGACCCGACTCGTGCCCATCCAGAGTGTGAATCGGGGCGCGTTCCTATGGTGTAAACACGGATATAGTATAGTACACGGAAACATGTACAAATGTACTTCAGATGTTCATGCAGCGGTATTATTTAGGATGGGAATTGTATTGATGTTGTTATCAGAAATCCATTGAGCAGTACCATAACATTTGTAAAGATCAGGTGCAACCATGGGACTGGTACATGATAGGTATTTATTCTGTGTTCAATAGTCTTTATCTTGAATACAACGAATGTGACGCTTGAGTGTGCTAAGTACACCACTGGTCTTGGGTGTTAAAGGGACACAATGGCCAGAAACAAATGCAGATATAATGAGATGGACACTTAAATATAAATCTCTTCCACAAATTTTAAAACATTAGGGTGCTTACAATTTGTAAAAAAAGAGGAAAACTTAACTAATATTATTCCTTGTGAGCCTCGCTTCTCAACCCAAGATTGCTGACATTACTGCCAGCATTTTATCAACCTTGAAAAGCATGCAGTTCGCAGCTCACCACCATCCGTATTGTGGTATGTGCTAATCCCCCCTTGTTATATGACAGATAGTGTCTTACTAAAAAGCCTGCAGTACAATGCCTGACTCCTGGACTGAATACTTTGAATTGTGTCAAACAGCATGCTGATACGATATCACTTATGGCAAGGGATCTGTCAACACCTTGATTTTCCATGGCAGAAATTTCCATTTTGCACAACACTTTTACTGTTTTTACTGTTTTTACATAAATATACACAAAAAAAAGAAAAATTGTTTTCAAATTATGGAAATGGTTTCAGTAAGGGCCTATTTTATTATGTCTGAATATTTTTTCATGCCATTGTGTCCATTTAAAGATTTTTCAGACAAGGTTAAGATAATCATATGAAAAAAATACAGTTAGTTATATTAAAAAAGTGAGATCTGAAATCTTATCTCCAAAGCTTCGTTATTGGAATTGTATGAAAGTGAAAGCCTAATGAAAGTGGGTTTCATTTGTAAACACTGGACATGAAACACAACAATGACAATAATACTGATTTCCTGTTTTGATTATGTTCAATGTGTTGATGAAAAGTGCTGTGATTCTTCTTTGAAATATTATTGGTCCTGTGGTTTAAGGAAAATGATTCTGTTTCTTTCAATATCCACAATGTATTTCAACAGAATATAATTTTGAACAATTTTGTGGTTTTTTTTACAGTTGAATTGTGGAGATGAAAATGAAAATATAGTGAACTATTTATGACACCATGATCATGTGTATTGACAATTACTATTGGTATAGACAAAGAAGTTTGGGGATGAGGGGGGACATTTATGTATTGTCCATCTTACCAAATGGCAGTTGTCCAGCATGGTAGGGAGGGTTCCTCAATCACCGTCTTTCAAAATGAGCCCGTCCTCAATCAGTCGTTCAAAAGTGAACCTCTGGCTGGCCAATACACCCCATAGTACAAATTTGCAACATAAATGATTAAAAAAAATCCACCCCAGCTTGTAAAAAAAAAAATCACCTTTGGCGATGAAAAGAAAACAAAACTGTAATGATTAAAAAAAAATCACCCCCAAGCTTGTAAAGAAAAAAAAAATCACCCCCAAGCTTGTAAAGAAAAATAAATTAACCCCCAAGCTTGTGCAAAAAAAAAATCACCTTCTTATCAGCCGAGAAAAAAAATTCATCTCCTAACTAAACTTCCTAGCCCCCCCCCCAACCTGGATATCTAATGGTGCGTCCCTTAATGGCACTTACAACTACAGTTGCTTTCATCACTGCCGTCCTGACACTGTGTGATAAAATCACACTCATCCCACAAGGAATGCAGACACTGGCCATTATTACATCGGAACTGGTCGGGCTTGCATAATTCGTCACCTATCCCAAAAAAATAAAACAAAACACTTCAATGTATTGTGTGTCAAAACAAAAAGAAAAGGTATGATTCGATATAATATTCATTAACATTGAGTACTTAATTATTCGCCCACTAGCCTATATTATTAGGGAGTTTTCAAAATCCACGACGGATGGTCATGGGACGGTAATATCCCTGTCCTTGCTCGTCGGTTGTACAAAGTGTCCGGATGATGCAGATGATCCATTTCAATTTTGTTAAACCAAGACAATAATAAATGGCGTGATAAAGCGCAGTTCGAGTCCCGTTGCAGTCGACGTGTTTGTGTCCCTGGGCAAGATACTTAATCTCAATTGCCTCATTGACCCAAGCGAAATCTTGGGAGCTGTTATGGGGAATATTACAATCTAAGGGCGGACATGCATATGCACTTAGTCAGCTGCCGGCCTAGATAAAGCGAAATGATTGCGACGATTTTCTGATGGCAGCGTAATAGTAATAGGCAACAGCGGTTTTAATCCTCCGGAAAAAGCGTAATACAAATGTTGGTATTATTATGACATTATTTTACCGTCACAACACATAAGCGTCGACGCATGTGCTTATGCCTCGAATATAATTTCATCCCGTCTAGAACCTTCCGTTGTGGATTTCGAAAGCACCCTATTAAGAGATTGTGAAAACAGCTGTGGTCCAATTAGCTTGAATGCAATTTGCATAACTTCCAAAGCGGAAACGTCAATCCAGTCTTGCAAATCTAGATCTACAACTGGATAGTTTATTATTTAGATTTTTAATATTACAAATTACACTTAGTACGTATCCGAAAGCTGATGCTTGATGGCAATTGTAAAATAAGCACAGATCATAAATATCTTTTATTCTCATTCGTATTTAGTTTTGGTTGTTTTAATCACCGAAATATTTTTATTTCAATAATATTAGTTAAAAGGGCAAAAATATTCCCCCGCTGTCAAAAATGAACCAACCCGTACTAGCTGCGTGCACTGCGTAACCTTATACACTCGCACGTAAACACTTGCGCGACGACGCACTAATATCGTCTCATATAAGATAGGCAACAACCAATGATATTGCGTGTTTGCTTTCTAAACCCCGCCCACTGAATAAGAATAATCAATATTTCCTATAAGAGGGTGCTTCAGAATTCAACCACCGGATGCTTGCTGGTCTCGTCCGCTTCTTTCAAAATGGAACTGGTTTCTATTTGTTCTAAACAATGAAACAAGGTTTAAACGTAATGAACTGATGGTCAACCAACGGTTGAGTTTTGGAGCCCCTAAGTCTATCGGACTTACATGCATGTCAAGAAATGTGACATTTAATGGTAATATTAAAGGAACCAACCCGATTACAACTTAATTCACTCGTTTGCCTTATGGTTCTATGATTTGGTGCGATCCCCACAATTTTAACCTTGATTCTCTCTTTCTCCTTCAAAAGAGAGCTACCCAAACTTGCACCAATTTCTTATGGCTTGTTCACAGAGATTCGTCCCTTCACAACTTTAAATTAATGGGCATTATATTGATGGGCATTATTTTGATGGATGTTTAGGTTAATTAATCTGTAAATTAGGCTCAAGTTGCCATTTTCATCCAATGTGGTACCAGTTTGTATTAATGACTAAAACATCGCGGTTCTTGGCTGAATGACTCACCAGATGTCCTTTGACCCCAGAGAACGCTTAGCAAAGGAACCACAAACTAACGGCAATTACCATGCAAATTTTAGATTGATACATTATTTTTTGTACGACGAAATGCCTACTCGGATATCCAACAAACGCCTGAACAATTCTCTTTTTAGTAGTAAAATATACTCACGTGTAATAATAATAAAAATGGTATAATTATATTTCTTTTCTTCAATGATTATTAAACTTCAAAAAGGAAACTGGGATTCCATGGAAGGATAAAAGGTCTTGGTAAGGTCGTTATGAACTGAAAAGAAAAAGGTCTGGAAAATCAACACCGTGAGATTACCATTAACTTGTATCTCTTGCCAGACGAGATGTTTAACATCAGCAGTCCTTCCTTTCATACAGGAAAATGATATAATCGTTTATCACTCAGGAAGATGTCAAACCTTATGTAAAAAAAATACCTGGCCAGCAAGATCCCCCTGTCCTCTTACCCAATGAACACCTCTGGATGTTTCAGAGAGCGTATACGACTTTCAAATATATCGTTTTCCACCAGCAAGCCGGGAAGAACTGAATCCGGGACTACACACAAAGTGGGAGATGATTCCGCAATCGGATATTAACACATCGTTTCGTCCTCTGGATTTACTTCCCTTTTTCAAGCATAACCTTTGTCATTTTATTTCTAGTAAAAAATAACTTTTCTTTACAAAATATATTACATTACTTATACACTGAACAATGAACGGAGCTGTGATCCACGGCGGGACCAGAGGTCGTTTAGTGCACACTATAAGGATGTGCTCCAGGTGACCACGTTCAAAGTTCCCTGGTTTGCACAAATCCTTGCGGGGCGCAAACCCACATTTGCAAGGCCTGTAAGTTCCACTCTTCAAAATCATAAAATGATAATATGAAACTTTGTAGATAACCAAACGGTACACATATTTATGTTTGAATAACCAAGAAATCGTTGCCCTCAAGTAAAGAAAATATCAGAAGCTTACTGCTAATTCCATGTATTGTATCGTATATGAAGTCTTGAAACCACGCCACTCTAGACATATAATCCTGGATGCTCTCCTTCAGCACATCCATATCCCAAGCTGGTAACTCCCACAAGATGCCACAGACCTGATTCATCTCGACACACTAGTGGACCGCCACTGTCTCCCTAAAGAAATCATGTTTTATCATCCAAACACAAAGAAAAAGAATAAAAAAAATAAAAAAAGTAATTTTATGAAAAAAAATGCACTTGGTTTCTGGAAAATGAAACCGTCGTCTTGGGCCGTGATTTTTCCAGCAAAAGGTCATTTTGCCAGGAACATCGAGAAGTATTATGGATTGTGATCTAACTTGTGCTGGGATGTCTTTGTAGGCCACTTCATTTTCTACCATCTAAAATCCACTGAATACTGGCCTCTCCCCATTCTGCAATGGCGCTTTGTCTCTATTGTCCAAGCACATGCTGGTGTAGGTGCTGCAGTGTTTGGTATCATTGTTTGTGGTGATTTATTAATTGCATGTACGAGAGAAATATGAAAAATCAGATCACAATCGAGTCACCCACCTTAACCGCCACAATCATGTTTTGATTAGAATTCTGGATGTATTCCTGATGTACCACTTTCGGGATCTAACGTGGTAACACACAATTGAAGCGCTCTCTAACGGGGGGTACATATCACAGGTGTTTGACCCGTGCAAAAAAATATCGGCATAATTGGAAAACTGATTATAAGTAGGCTGCCACTTAAAACTGGTATCCCGTCATTGAACAAAGTTCGATCACACCCTTGGTTTCAAATTCGCATCTCTCGTATCGAATTTGATACCGGACAGCCAAGTCCGTGGCGATTGCAAATTAAAACATTTTTCCCATATGGCATTGAGTTAGCAGATGATGACGTTATTCAACTGGGCTCGTCACAGCCGTTTAGTACATCCTCCTCCATCTTTCCACAAAAATACAGACTCTTAACTTTTCAAATCATTTGTAAAATAAAAAAAAAAAAAAAAAAAATAACGATTGCTGAGAACGCCGTGTGAGTGAATGTGAATACAACCATGCACTGGTAGATATTAGGCTTGACTTGGGCGTAATTTGCTTGGCGGTCTGTCTTCCACCGATGTTCATCATTTTTGCAGAAACGCAAAATCGGAGCAGCTTGGCCTGTTTATCAGCAACAACGCATCTCGGCAAACCCTCTAATTCGCAAGTTGCATTGGCTGTCACAATGTATATTCTCTTGGGATTTTTATAGAAGCTATTTCTTTTATGATATGGCTAATTTAAGATTTATCTTCGGTTTGTTCTTGATAGGTAATGATATGTATTTTTAAATGCTTGTATTTAATGATTATGTATTTTTTAACTGTTCAGCGCTTTGGTCTTAATGGTAAGGGTTTTGCTTACATACCTGTAATAATTAGCATAACGACGGATGCCCGCGCTTCGCGCGGGCTCGCTTATGGTTTTGCCCAAGGACGTGTCAATATTCGAATGGCCCGGCGAGTGGGGAAAGTCTCGGGCGACCGGGAAAAACCAATTGGATTGAGATTTTCAGCAATCAGAATTCGGAACCCATTCGGTTTACGCTACTTGCCATTGCGAACCGGGTGCCTTGATTTGGCCAATGAGAGAATATGGACAACGCCTTCTTGGAATAATAACCCATTCAACCACGATTTAATGAACCGCCTACATATTCCCAGAATGAGTCGGTCGTCGATGAGGCCTGAGGCTGCTAACTATTTGGCCGTGTCAATGGTACTACTGCTGGTTGGTACAACACGCAATTGTGACTTGTGCCCCGTATTTCAAGTCTTGATTGTCTATGTAGCGTTCATGCAAGATATAGGACTACGGTACTATCATCTTGATCATTCTGTCATGTTGGTTATCCATTGGAGAAAAGGCTCAGCAAATTTGGTAAAAACCATACTTCAATGTTATGGGTCCGGTAGCAAAATACGGATGGTGACTGAAAATGTCACGTATGGCCTATCCCAGGTCTCCCAATGCAAAGAAATTAAATCCATTCTTTGAATAAATAAAGAAGTTCAGCAATTCATAAGTTCATGCAGAAATACTTTTAGATGGCTTACTGCAATCATGTATATAACTTTCTTCTCCTATGTTGGTTTTCCATTGGAGAAAAGGCTCAGCAAATTTGGTAAAAATCATACTTCAATGTTATTGGTCCGGTAGCAAAATACGGATGGTGACCGAAAATGTCACGTATGGCCTAGCCCAGGTCTCCCAATGCAAAGAAATTAAATCCATTCTTTGAATAAATAAAGAAGTTCAGCAATTCATAAGTTCATGCAGAAATACTTTTAGATGGCTTACTGCAATCATGTATATAACTTTCTTCTCTTTTCGCATGTGGTGGTTGGCAGGTTGAGCTCATCAGGTTTCACAATAGCCAATAGCTTAAAGGTTTGCTCTAAAGGTTGGTAGTTTAAAATAAAAGTAAACCATGATCCCTAATTTTTACTATCAACTTGTTTGTATGTACCTAATACACCCACCTCCTATGACATGACAGCCACGCCATGCAATGAAAGATGAAGTTAACAGACTCTGAAAAACAACAATGCGGGTGGAGTGGCGAATGGGGTTCATGACCCCATTCGACAATTCGCCCATTGGGAGCTATTGGGGATAATAATCTATATTTTTAAAACGCAACTTTGCATGGGGAGCGCCATCGGATTGGGAATTTTATTACGTTTCCTCCTTTTTCCAGCGTAGCACCGCCAGTCCTCGCCCAATCACAATTTTGCTTTCACAGCGCGCCGTGCGTAATTTATTTAAACACTTGCTGATTTGCCAACGACCGGTATGTTATGCATTGGTTACTCATGGTAATCGCACACATCGCACATGAGGGTACACACCACCATTAGAGTGGACACAGCCCATATCAGTCCGAGGTTTATCACGACTGTAGTACCTCTTTTGTGTATAAATTGTGAGACATTCTTAGTAATTCTGTGATTTTGTTGACCAAATTGTATTTAGCAGACAGGATTGAATGTGTACTGACAATTTTGAAAAGAAAACATCGAAATTTGAATGAAATCTGAGTGTGATCGACGTATTTACACACAAGGTGCATGAGAGGCTAAGAGTCGGAATTTAACCCATGAAAATACGGCATCTATAAAAATCAGTAAAATCAGTAATCAGTAAAAATCTAAACCTAATTGTTATCGTCAAATTTTGATATGTTGTAGAGAAATGTCTACTCTTTGTATTCATCTAATCCGTATTTTCCAAAACGAGAGGTAACTCGAGTTATAGCCATTATTCTGACTATCATTTTACACACAAAGTCTATGGCGCGTGCAATGGTTGTGTGTACCCATGACCGCGCCGTGAATGCATCGTAGTGCATGCACAGATTTCTATTTATAACATGCATGTCACGGCGCGCGCATATGATTCCCGTGATCGTCTGTACGCCTGTGCTACGCACCCCCGCTGGTCAAATTTTAAAGTTGCTCAGATTTGGATAAAAAATGGTGCAAAATATCGGTGGAGTTAAAAGGACTAAAATAAGAAATCGTTTTGAGTGTCTCAAACACTTAACAAAGTAGGGGGCACAGAGGGTCAAGCCCCATTGAAATGCAATGGACGTTGACCTTCTGGCAGACATGTGCCTCCTTCATCGAAAACTAAGCATTTAAGACAGTCAGGAGGAGTAAAATAAACTAAATTGATTAATTTAGTACACTCTAGTATATAAATTGATTAATATAACAAAACGTGGGTGTGTGATACAGTCTAGTATTTTTAATGCACTAAAGTTATCAGTATGCTTAGTAATGTGACTGAAATGATAAAGCGTAAATACTAAATAAAAATAAATAAATACTAAAGTCAATCCTTTTTATAGTACTCAAATAGTTAAATAATAAAGGTTTAAAATTGTCACAAATACCCCTATTTAATCTGAGAAACGTTAACAACACAAACATAATAAAGTTATGGTAATTGTGCAGAAAATAGTAACAATTACTCATTTTATGCTTGTTGTTGTAACTTAATTGATTGATGAAGTTGTAATTCTCGATACGTTTTAAGTAAACCAGATTCAAATCAATTAAGACTTAACTGCATAAGGGGTTTGCACTTCCGTTAGTGCATAACGGGGGGGGGGGGGGGGTTCCTAGGGACCCCCCCTAAAAAAGATTGTTTAGATGAAATCTACCACATGTTAGAAGGCTTCAAAGACATCAACAATAAAGAAATAAAAACTCAAGAATGTTGTTCAGTAAAAAAATTAGGGACAAAACATTGATTTTAATTGCGCGTCAAAATGTGCGAAAAAGACACTAATTTGTTTCTGCATTTTCTACGGCATTGCTTCGCCTAGACTTGTGCTGATTGCTTTAATTGGTGAAGAATGAACTATATCGTCACGAATCTTCCAAACAGGCCAATCGACCAAAAGTCACATTTCGAGATATCGGCGATTGAAGTTTTCGAGAATTATGAACTTGCATATCTAAAATTTGAAACATTTTAGGAAAATGATTTTATGTGGACATTGTGGACATCGAAACGTTCTTCATTTTGAGCACGCTTTCCATTCAAGTATCCTTTGCTTTCCTTGTCAAATTTAATTACAAAGTGATTGGTCTGTTTGCAAAAACTAAAACACGTCCTCTGTTTCTATGTCAAAGGAGACGAATGCACATTGAGCTGTTTGGCGTACTCAAAAAGAGTCGATCGATCGCATCAGGCGGTGGTATTCAACATGTTGAACATACTTTTGCCTGCGGAGGGCGCTAGAAATGACTACGCTTTTGTTAGGTTTTCTAAGGTGTCATTGTCTCTTACAGGCAAAATAATGTGCCAGTGAAGATAGAAAAGAGGAATGATGAGGTTCTACAATTTTTATTTTGTATTAGAATTGATTTAATAATGTAAAATATAATACATCAAGCTATAAATATACAGTTAATTTATAAATATACAGTTAATTTGAATGGAAACCTGTAAAAGATGGATTTTACGGGGTTTTGTTGGAAGAATTGCTGCCAGAATTTTCTTGTAAAATTTATAGCATTTTTCTGGTAAACTTTAGTACGTAATCGTATAATTGAAAATTCATAATACTGAATGTACGATAATGTTGATTCTCGAAAAAAAAATTCGAATAAAAGCTCCAGTTGTAGTCGTCTTATACGCCTGGTAAATTGGACATAAAATTAACAGTATTTTGTAGCATCGGTCCACATGTGTAAGTACACTAAGCTAGACATCCAAAGCGTATGTCTAGCGTTTGAAACCCTGGGTTTTGTGAATTATTGGACATAATAACTTTCCAAACCGTTGACCCAATTGTGAGTAAAACTATGCCCAATCTCATCTGCTATATACCCAACCAAAGGGTAAACAAAATTTACCCAACGTTGGACTGTGTTCACCTGTTAATACATGGTGGTAAAATTAACCAACCGTTCTGAGAGTGTATATCAAGTCCATTTATATTTGTATTAAATTTACGGGGCGTTCGGACGGAAAATCACTTTAATTCTAATGATCGACAACTACAACAGATGTTTATAATGAATTTTATGTATTTTCAGTACAATTAAACTAAAAACAACGCTTTAATTATGGTATAGTATACAATTTCAAGTGTTCCACCTGTCACTGAAAATAAATACAAGATTCGCGTAGGCTTACTTACTTCAAGAACGACACCATAGGAAGAGTATATTAGCCAGTTAGTGTCAAATGGAACGTATCTAAAACATTCCTAAAAATAAACGACTTCGGAGTGTATTATCAGAACAATTTGAACTGAAATGATATTCCAATGGATATTATTAATTTTTGTCATCAAAACGATCAGGAGTATCTGTTTCACCTTTGGAGTCTTAGCACTCTTAGAGTAGTTGCCCTTATACTTTCTGTTGTTAAAACTTCTATGAGGTAAAAACTACCCATTTTGAGGCTTACGATGGCAGTTTTGCCGACAAAGACTTCTGACGTTTGATTTCAATCAAATGCCATATTTCTGATTATCAAAGGGGTGGTATTTATTGAAAATGCAGAATGAGATTTTCTCATGTTAAACATCTTTCGTTATTGGAATTGAAAAGGAAAATAATTTCCGTATCTTACTCAATAAAGCGTGTTAATGGGTTGGTGCATACAATTTTATTGAATAATTCAATGAGAATCTTTAAGTTACCATTAATCCTGTATTAATGAGATGCTGAAAAAGTGAATGATTAATTTGTCTACAGGTAATCAAAACCACATTACTTTATTGTGCTTATTTAGTAAGCACAGATAAATTATCAAGTTAGTGAAATTATTAATCAACTAAATTTGCGGAAACTCAAAATAATATCCGTCGTAGTATGTGGGCAAAAGATAGGAAAGAAAAGAGGGAAAAAACGAAAAAGAATTTGATGTTCTTTGTTTTTCATTGCATTATTGATCTTAACCTCGTCTACCTAAGGGGGGGGGTGGTTAGCACCACCCCTTCAGGGTTTCCCCGGTTTTAGCTAAAGCCCCCTTTTTGGTGCCAGATTATTAATTAATTGTCAATTTGCATCTTTGCTCATTTTATCCAAAACAAAATCCACCGGGGTTAAGGAAAGATAAAGTGATTCCAAAGAAAAGGTTTAGGAATATCACATTGTCATGATGGGAAATGACTTAGTTTCTCTTAATGAGAGGCATTTAGTGCTATAATAAGGTGTTTGGTCGCATTAAAAATTGCGAAAATATTCAAGTTTCCACCCTCTATATTCAGTATTTTCGCACTTCCTCAACATTATGACGTCATAGTGACGTCATAATGGGGTTGTGCGTACAAATGTGGTAAAAAGGAAAAAGAAACGTTAAGCTATCCTTGGTACCAAATTACATGGAATCGGATGTTCAGTAAGGGAAATCACAGGGCTGGTAACCACCCACCCCATCGGGAGTTTGTTTTTTTAAATGGCTCGGGATATAGATGAGGGTTAATGTGGCTGTAAATTAATCAGGACGGTTAACTTAAACAGGTAAGCCTATATCTATATGAACTAGGAATCAAAAACCGGGACCCTCTGTTATGAACCCAAATACCTACCCATGATACTATGCTACCATATAAGAAACATTGAATTTATGTATATACATTATTTTCATGTTAAATTACTATATTGTAAATTAAAATGAACAAATCATTTTTTTTTTAACCCAAAACGTGAAAGGTTTCAAACAAGGAGGGTTATCTATAAAAAAAAAGTGAAAATAGGCTACTACATTAGTGATTGTAGTCCTTTCTGGGGTTTTAAAAATTATTTGTTGTGATAACTTTGAGTTACCAACTTAGCTGATTGAATCTTTACTTTATTACAAATTCAAGACAATCAATTTCAATTAATTGGCCAGCAGCAACAGGTTTGTGTAAACGGAGTTAAATGTTATTCTTTTGCACAATTTACCGTAACTAATTACCATGTAGGTTTGTGTTATCACTTCTCGAATGAAACATAAGGGTATTTTGTTGAAATTATTCTCATGAAACGTTATAGTGGACATCATACAAAATAAAAGATCCTTTTAACTAATATGCAAAAACAAATAAACAATATATACAATAAAACTCAACTGGCGCGATTCAAAATGATAAACGTAGGCTCCTTTTTGCCGTGCTCATCGCCCGGATCGTCGCTTAGACAGTCAAAGACATTTTACAATCTACGTCTGGGGTAAAGAAAGCACATAGCAGCTAAAATGATATTTTGTGTATACCACTACTAACATGCATCTTGTATATACGAAATAACGTGCGCTTCACAGTGTTCGTCAGTGCTTTTTAATCTCTCACATTCACAATCTCTGTAATAACTCGCCCAAATATATATTTTTCAGTGTTTTGATTGAATCAGTTTTTACAGGTATACGGTAATTTTACAGTAATTATTCGGCCTCAGAATTGCTGTCAGTAAATCGTGGGAAAAATTGATAATATTTTTGAGTGTGGCCAAAATCGTATCAGATACAGCTACACACATTTATAGCCCCCCCCCCCCCCGTGTGATCAAGCGAGGAGATGAAATTCCTCGCCGTATCCCATTGATCGATAGTTCACTTAATAAGCAGCGTTGCGGTGGGTTTTCAGATCGCAAAACAGGCGAATGCAGATTGGTCTGTTTTTGGGAAAAAGGACCTGTCATTTGGCCGTTTGGGGTATGATTCCCCAAAGTGAAAAATCTATTTATTTCTAAAAAGTGGATACGTGTATTTTTGCCAATATTTGCGCCCCATATGAAAAGAGCTGTGATATAGTATTATAATTGCAAAACAAACTTCAATTTCGCCAAATGGTCGATTGGCCGGTTTGGAAGCTCATTGACGATTTGACCATATAAAGCACAAGATAAATGTTTCCTGCCCATTTTGATATGTTTAGGGTACTTGTTATTTACCATAGGTTTCCTACAGTAAACCGTACATGAGGTATATAAAAGTATTAAATGGCTCCAATGCCTTACTAGAATTTGCAAAGATTTTTTAAGTAATTATTTACTTTGTTTATGTCACTAGGTGTGTGCATTATGAAAATCAGAATCACAGAACTCTAATAAGATTTTCATTTTTGTCTGGGCACTTCCGTTAGTGATAAGGGGGGGGGGGGCTTCTAGGTACCCATGCTAATTAACGCACAAATGGACGCGATGGATTTGATTTTTTTTTGCACCAATGCAAGCGCAACTAAAAGTTAGACAATACAAAAAATATAAACAAAATATATGGCAAGCGTTAAAATCGCCTGGCTAAACTAAAGTTGGTGTTACCTAGGAACCCCCCCCTTAATGCAGTTAAGTGTTAAGTTAATAATTCAACACTAATTTAGTATCTTATTTTCACTTCAATTTTTTTATAGATAGTTAACAAATATCTTTATCCTTTAATGTTTTTGTATGATAAGTTATTCATATATCGGTAAGTTAACGGAGAGGGTTCCGGATTCGATTAATTGACAGCTAACGTACTAAGATGACAGTAATGTGATTGAAGGCACATAGTTTCCTCAAAACCTTTCCTTTTTGTTTTCCCTCTTAATTTTTTCACTATTTCCCCACATCCCATTAGCATTAAGCAAATAATAATTTCAGTTCCAGCAACTTAATAATTGGATTAACTCGATAAATTTACTTACTAATGTACTTGCTAAATAAGCGCAATAAGCTTAGTAGTGTAATTTTGAGTACAAGTATAAAATTATTATGAGTTATACTGATTCAAATATTTTGAGCTAGCTCAATTAAAATACATGATTAGTGCATAACTTAAAAGATTACTCATTGAAATTACTAAATTAAATGCACCCCGGCTCCACTTCATTCACTGTATCAAAACCACGTAATTTCCCATTCATTTGTACAGGAAAATGAATTCCGGGTCACATTACATGTCAGCATATAATTGGTTAAAAAACGCCAGTTCTAATGAACATTTGTGTATATGGTAGATATCCTCAAGAAAAATTCAGTTGATTCTGGTGTTTCTTTTTAATGTAACCAGCGAATTAGTTGTATTGCACTGCACCATAGGTCACTGTACTATAATTTCTGTAAGTTTAGAAAATACAAAATTACGATTTTTTTTTCTATAAAGAAGATCAAATTTGCACATATTTAGCATACATACTATACTTGGGGCCAACGGTTCAGATGATATAAAAATTACAATTTCTTTGAGGTAAGTCGCGAAAAGCCCCTTTACGTCATTGATATTAATAATTAAATCATTTCTATTTTTCTGACTAAAGTAACAATTTGTGCCATTTTTACTCAGATTTTTTACAATAATTCGATCACCAAATATTAAATAGCTTGTAATAACATTCTACTCAATTTGAGTAATTTCAACCAATGTAGACCCCCCCCCATGGCGTAATTTTCATGCAAAATGCTTACAAGGAAATGTAGTTTTCTTAAGGGTATACCACCAGCAGCTGTGAGGACCCTTTCATAATACACTACAGCCACCGTCTTTAAAGTTTAATGATCAATGTTCGTATGCATCATAATACTGTCGAGTTCTCTTGATTCCACGAAAGGTTGGAACTCTTCAAGCCATGGATCTGGTTTTCATTTTGTAACGCTAAAATCTTGAAGAGTTCAACGCAACGTTAGCTCCAAAAAACACATGTTGATGTCTTTATCAATCTGAGCCCAGTTAAGTTGTTTGAAATATGGCTAACACATGCACGGCGGTCCTGTGTTCTGTGTATGATTATTGCTATGACACAAGAAGCACAAACCGAGTGGGAGGTTGACGATGATTGGTTAAGCAATCCACTCGGACGGATCTTGATCCCGGTCGACCGAGGGTCTCGTGAGGGGTGGGGCCAAGTTAGTACCATATGGGTGACTTTGAAAATATTCTAAACATTTCTTCCATGATGGCCATATTCCTGTGGACATACGGTTTAGTAAGTTTTTGCAAGAGGAGAAAATACATAGAACACTGTGAGTTGTTTCTGGTACCGGAGACAACACTGCTACAGTGCCGTATACAGTGGTCAATGAGCGATTTTATGCGAGATTACAGTTTACGGTGGGGTCGCAGTTGGAAAGTCGACTTTTTTCTCTTGAAAACATGGTATACAAATGTTTTAAATCCACAGATATAGATCTATGTAAATCACAAGTAAACCATGTAAAATCTTACTCCACAGGTATAACGGTTTCGATCAATTTTGGTATATATGAAAAAAGAAATCGTTCGCAAAGTTGATCTGCGTCGAAACATGCAATCGCATATCCATACTACTAAAATAGATTAGACTTTGAAATGAAAACTCTGGATTCAAACAAAGCTTTGGAATAAACCGTGGTGGTTAATCTTTCCAACCAAGTGGAAAAATGTGTGTTGAAATGAAACCGCCATCTCTTATTCAGGGGCCCGTCTGCAACAGTATAGGAACGCACCGTTAAATCGTGTATAGCGTTTATACTATATACTTTTGACTTCAACTTTAATTATCCCTAAAATTAAAATGGTGCGTCACTAAACAAATCGTAAAAAGTAAAACCAACTCATCGAAGAGGTTATGATGGAATCAAACTCCAAACCACTGTATCATGACGCAATCTATAGCCATAAATCGAAAACCTTCTAAATATCATGATGCATATATTCCTTCTAATTCACCATAGGCTTATTTGCGAGAAAAAAGTCGTTTTCAAAGCAGTAAAGACATTGCACCAGAAGTTATAAAGAAATATAACCGTACCTAAGACAAACCATTATTATAGCGACAAACAATAACAATAATCAATCAGAGGTAGCACAGACCAAATTTACATTAAAAGTAACGCGTAACAAACAACAGTTGGTAAAATGGGCTGTCCACGCCATCCCGGTCGAATGAAAGATCACTGCAAAGTAGGTGGGCCCATTTTCAAGCAATCCCAGTCGACCGGAAAGTAAATAAGAACGAGTGGGTTATTAAGGTTTTTCACACTGAGCCGGTGATCGATCGACTTTTGCGATCGATCGCCTTTTTTGAAGACTAGTGCAGTCGTTTTCTGAATACTAGACGCACATGCGCAATAGCGCCTTAGTTACGATGTAAAAGTTTTCCAAAGGAAGTATTTAATGAGCTGCTACTCTCACAAAATACCTCTTTTTGAGGCATTTACGGCAGTGGTTGTCGAAAACTTTTTTAATGCTGAGGTATATGCCCATCTTTTAAGTGATATGATTTGTCACCTTGCTTTGTTTCCGCACAGAAATTGTGAGTTTTCCGCTCGTGTAATTGAACGGTCTGAGTAAGGAAATTCAACATGGCGGATAGACTCTTACGTAACTTGCATGAGTGAACGAACGTGTGCTGTTATTTGAGGAAGCACAACAGCGACTTGTGTGTTAGAGTTTGCGAAGTATTATAATGAATTTGGTAGCTGGTTTGATGAAGTCTACAGACGGCGATCGATCGCAAAAGGTCGATCGATCACCGGCTTCAGTGTGAAACGCCTTATTATCGCTGTCTGGCTGAGCGATTCGGGTCCGCGTGAATTTTCCCTCCCCTTCGACCGAGGCTTTTCCTCTCATTCGTCGTCCGGGTCCCTTCGAATATTGACCGCGTTGGCTAACCATACTCCCGCTGTTGAGTGAAACGTAAGCGATCACTGAAACTGAAGCCGATCACCCACTAATGGCGATACCACCGCCGAACCAACCGCAACACACACACCAGTGAATTGTGGCCCGTATAAATTGAAGCTTGCCACCTGAAGCTTCTTAGACCCCCTCGATTCACAACTATTCCCGTATACCTATCAGATCTGTAGCTCATCAGTTACCGAGTCTAACTAAGAACTAACTGAAATTTACTCCCTCATACTTCCCGTAAATTTTATTTTTTTCTCGTATCTTTTTCAATAATAACACGTCAATATTTAATTCCGTTTAAGTTTTCCGTGTATTTTTTTTCTCAAAAGAATCCTCTTGGGTACCCGTAGCTCTCATATCTCCTCAAACTCCCGTATAAGGTTTTCGCCATCCTGCAGTTTATGAAACCCCCGACAGCCCATAATCGTATTTTATTTCCCGTACTTCAACATATCCTGTACGTAGCTGCTTAGGCCTATGAAGTTCTTAAGTTTCTAAATCTAAAATGTCAATATTTCCTCCTGTAACTTTCCCTGTATTTTTAATATCTTTCTTCTCAAACTACTCCGTGTCCTAACCCGTAGTTTCCATTATACATACGACAATCAAAGCGAAATAACCTGACGTTTTATGACCATTTTGTTTCTTTCCCCACAAATATTTGCACTAAACTTCACCTATTATTTGCGTGGCGAAAATAGTGTCTCACGCGTAATCCGCCCGTCACAACTCGCCAACGCGTACGCGCTGGTTTTTAGTAATGATTATAACAAATGGGTAATTTTGCCTTAGGCAACCGACCAAATTTCCTGATTTGTTCAGCCATTTTTGAACTGATTTCGTCCGAATATGTTGTTCGAACCCGTTCGGTATTCTCCCGGGGGGGGGGGGGTTCTTGGATTGTTTCGGTCGGGTACCCATGCTCGTTCCAAAAAAAGAGGGACGAGCTGAAATGCGGTGACTAACCGCTAGGGGTATCAAATTTCACAATAATCAAGTTCCTAGTCCCGCTAGGGGTATCAAATCAGTTGTGATTGTGACTGGTTCAATGATACAAATAGAAAAATTAACTAAACATAATCCTTCAAAATAACCCCAAATGTTTAATTTTCTTGCATTAGCACACTGTAATCATTTTTCTTGAATATTTAATATTTAAAGGTATATCTTTTTTACAGTAGTTAATAAAGAACAGGTCCCACAAGGGTAAATACTGTTCACTGCAAATTGGTCCCGTTAGGGGTAATTTTGCACTGAAAACTCGCCAACAACTGGTCCCGTTAGGGGAAATATTTTCACTGAAAATTGGTCCGTTAGGGGTCACCTTCAGAACCCCTGAACGAGCATGGGTACCCAAGAAACCCCTGAGAACCCCCCCCCCCCCCCGGGGGGGTATTCTCATTATCTTGCCCTTTCCTGTGAAATTTGGCGCAATTCGATTCGACCCAAACTGACGGAGCCTTTTTATTAACATCCATACATACATACCCACACATTAGCAAATTATAGTATGATAATATTAACCTGGCAAGTGTCGGGAAAACTTCACGTTCCCGCACAAATCATGTCAGTGAAGATGTCATTTCCATAGCTGAATTCACTACTACTTTCGGCAATCTTTCAGATGAATTATCAGGGTTTCTACTTCCTGGAGGTGATCTGGGGGACCGTTTGAATAATGGCACCTGAAATGGAATTCCCAAGCAAACTAAAACCATGTAAACCTGGCCTGGGTCCATACTTACAGGTCCTACCATATAGCCATATCATGGACATTCAATCTCGCAAAGGTAGAAGACTTGTTTGGCCATTATGAGAGGTCAAACTGTACTGTGTGTACCACACACCTAGTGATTCCTTGAACCCGAACAAGTTTGGTGCCGTAGCTCATTAACTGACAAAGAACTAGATTTTAAATATGTTTTTCCCGACAAGGTCACAAAGGTCAAGGGTGTTAACAGGGTTCAAACTCAGAACACCCCGATGAGTTTTAGGCCATTAGTTTATTTTGACCAAGACGCACCTTGCTAAAATACATGTCCCAAACTTTAACCGAAATATCTGGATGTTTGACACACCACGCACACACACATACATACATACATACAAACAACAGTCTTACAAGAGATACATTGAGTGGTTTTTTACTAAAAAAGACACCCTTTTAGACATTTAGAGAATTTTACTAAAAAAGACACTTTTTAATTTTTTTTTCCATCTACATTTTTTTAGCCTCAGGCCTATAGATCTCTTTTCCTACTCTTTTTACGGAAATAAACCTCAATACTAGATTACAGTTTATCCGTCATAGGACCATAGTAACGTAGTAACTCTAGTAGAACACCCACTTAACGTCACTAGAAAACCCCCACCGTAAAACAACCCTTAATGTTACCTAATGTCTTACAAATACCCCACTTAACGTCACTCTAGTAAGCACACATACACCCATACTTACATACATACATACATACCATACATGCATACATACATTCACCACATACATACACACATACATACAGCTAAGCAAGCTCATAAAACAGCTATGTTTATGACAAACACACTGAAAACTTTCTAACGGCAAAAGAAAACCTTGTTCGAATGAATTTGTTTTGTGTCGGGTCCTCGATCACAAAGTCAAACCTGCTTACATTATAGAATCTCATTTGTGATAAAAATTTCAGTTTTAATCCTGTATGTAGCTCGAGAAAGGATTCCTAAGTAACAGGGAAATATTTAAGCTTAGCTTCGTAAAAACCGTGCTTAAGATAAATGGCTTATTTTATATTTTATGTCAACACACCCGCCTGCCACGGTGTAAGTTCATAGGCGTGCCAGACTTTAGATCTTGCTTCAAGTGTTTCTACCCAGCCAGCTACCATACAACCCCCCCCACCGTAAGTAGTAGTTTCATCCACATCCTACTGAAACACACGCTGGTCCACATAGTCTGAGAACGCAATAGATCTGATAGACGACAGTGCAATATCATTTCGTGTTATTGACTAAGGCTATAGGCTGGATGAATTAGTACAATCAATGACATCCCGTTCATCTTCCTGTGCTAAAACCTCACTTTGCTTGACAACACACCAAATCTGACAGCTAGTCCGTAGGACTTCCAAGTCTCTAGGAAAAAAAGACAAAGGTTTTAATAACTTCAGTCTGCATGCATGGTCAATCTAACTCCTAACTCCAAGTTAATCAACAAGTTTTAGAGAGGTTCTTGGCCTTGGTACCTTAGTATAATGGATTTTTTAGACTTAATTTTTTTAACTCGGCATGCAATCTGCACAGCTCTATGTGATAGGGATGTGTTGATCTAGGTGATCTATACACTTCAAAATGTTTCTTGTTTACTTCGATGTACTTTGATGACCTTGGGTATATCTTTCGTGGTGCTACCGAATTTTGGTGGTCATTATCCGAATATGTTAAAATGCTTCTTCCTACACAAAAATGCTTGGGCGTTTTGACAAAGTTCAGAACAAGTAGATCAAATACCGATCCTTCCTCTTTCTCAGGTTTGTGTTGTTTTATTTAATTTTATTTTTGTACGTAATACTCATGATCAAGCTAGTGTGCGGGAAACTTACTTTATGGAGTATACCAAGTAGTATGGAGTATAGCAAGTTAGCGGCCGTTTAATAAGTTCTCAACCCCATTTTGAAATTTCCACCACTCCTACATCCTTAAAAATTACTGTCTGTTCAATTCACTTAGATGCTGGTTTTGATTTCATTTATTCAAAATATACCCACTTTCGAAATAAGGGCTGAAAAGAAAAGTTTTTGGGTATCTTTGGACGTAAGACATGACGAAGGACTAGGTCCATTTAAAACCTCCAATCTATTGAAATCTGGTATTTCACTTTGTTCTGAAAATGAGCGAATAAGTTTGGTAGTACTTTCGTTTTGTGGAAGGTTCTATGAACTCCACTTTGTAGGTATTAAAAATTGTCGTTGAGGAGTATGATCATGTCAAGGTATTGTCCGTGCGACTGGTATAAGATAAATAATGCCGAACTTTGTTCACGAGGACACCAAATTCGAACCATTGTTATTTGCACTGACCTTTTTGCAAATACAAACGAGATGATATCCTAGGGTCCACACCAAGGGGGTGAAGCGGCCCATTCAAAACCAGTCACCCACCGGTCCGTGCTGGGCGCTGACATTTTGAATAGTGGCACGGAATAATTATTAGTTTGGGTGCCTTGTATACACACATAATTCAATTCGATCCACACAATCCGGCAAAATATCGTTTGTTGGATGTTGGTGCTATTGGGTGGTTAATATGTCCTACCCATGCCACACAACGAATGAAATGAACGTCAGTCGTCTCGATTTAAATAAACCGCCTCAATGATAACATCTTTTCACCTAAGCTCGCATGGCATTATGTGAAAAAATAGTATCTGAGCACAATGAGCCAGGTGCACTATTTTACACCTCTAAAAACTACATCAATTTGTATCACTACCGATAGTGTATATGCAAAGCTTCACCCACAGTATGTGGAAGAAGCGGAGGGCAGCCATTGCTTTCTATTGTTGGTACTCATGTTTTCTTTTTGGTCGGCAAAACAATGCGATACGATGAATTTCTAAATATGACGTACTTTGCCTCCTCTATCTATATATAACCTCTTTGTCCCACCACACTAACTTGAAATAGAACGGTAATTACAGGAAAGCTTTTTGATTCTGTTGTTCGTAACCAATCGATTTTCACGCACTAACACCTGAAATTTGAGCAAGGCCCACTAATAATTGTTCCTACCATTGCTTTGAAGCGCCCCTAATTCGTAAATGCGTTTTCCAGCACTTTTCAGATTCAAAGTCAATATTTGTTAATTAATTCAGTGAAAATTGAAATCCAACCAAAAAGAAATCCTGTTTTCAAGTTGGGTCCAACCTGAATAAAACTTTTCGTTATGATGGTTTATTCGAAAACGTATTTTTTTAAACAATAAATTAAAAACCGGACATCTCTGTTCATGGGACAACGTACAATTTTTTTTGCGTCCAGAAGAAACAGGTTGCATTGGATAACTTTTGCATATCTTTTTAAAGTCCACATTATTGATACGTTTGACACAAAATTTGGCAACGCTCTTCAAAAATAGTCCTGGTAAAAAGGCATAGTCCCCTTTGTCGACTTTTATAAATCCAAGCCGTTAGAAAATGTATGTCTGCCTGAAAATAGAAAATGTGGTCTTGAATAGCATATCTAAAACCTAGCAAATTTTGAAGCCATTTTGCATGATTATAAAGAGACATTTGCTAGTTTTGACTATCAGACCGTAGTATGTGTTTCCAAACTCCTACTCATTTAACGCATGCATAAACAGAGAATTTCAATTTAGACTGAATATGGTTTCAGATTAATTCCCCAACATTGGGGGATAGGTACCCAGCTCTTGTATAGTTCCTACAACTGTTTTCAAAAGTTCATTAAAAACGCGCTTTGACTGCATCTGGGACTCACACCATTTAAGCCGACGGTTTTTTTACAGTTATTTGCAACCCACAACATTTACAAACACGTATTTTCTGCAGTATTTGCACGTTCGAGTCTTAGGTGATAACGAAACGACGTTTGTTATAAACATTTTTAACAGTGTATGCTCCGTTTGCACTAAAGAGATCCCCGGGTCGGGTCAGGAGCATTACAAGAAATTAATTTCAAGTCCCTAGCATCGCTCTGGCAGGTTTGTTTTCGGGTTTATTCTGGTTTCCCCTATTCTCCAACTGAATTTCCTGTTCCAGATTGTTACCAGTTTCAGTTGCAGATCAATTACCGCTCCGGCATATAATATTGTAGAGAAATGGCACAAAATAATAAGAGTACTGATTTGTTCTAATACTTAAGAGATACTTGCACCCTCGCGCTCTACGTTTAGCATTGGCCTCGTACTGACATTACTTATTCATTGATACGATATTTTCCTATACAGTACCTCGGTGTTTCATTGTATTTCTAATATTTTCGGACTTGATTTGATCTGATTATTACTATTCTGTTTGAACGATTATCTTTGATTGTATTCCCGGGATTTATTTAACATCTTATCTAATAGTCAGGTGACGTTTAGGCACACAGCCTGAATGGATGGAAATGGAGTACAGGACTTTTATTCTATTGATAGATTTTAGTTCATTAGGACCTAAGCCAAAATTTTGGCGGGTGTGCAAAATTTGTTACAGTCCATTTTTGAAATCCAATATGGCGGCCATGTCAATAAATCACTAATATCCCCTTAAAGTATTTCGATTAGGAGACAAATATTTCTTCGGTACTCCGGTGTTTAAGCATGAGAAAGTGTGGTAAAGGTATTTATCATTATATTGCCACAAAAATCCAGTATGGTCTCAAAAGTCAATATGCTCTAGGAATCATTAAAATGATCTTAACACCTCCATTATACCTATGTAAGCTACTTTGACTACCTGCAGAACACCTAAAATATTTCTGCAAGGTGTTCCAATCTGTGACAATTGATCAAACTCTTGATGGCAAGTGTTACTTTAAACCCCTCTAGAGATGAATTTCCAACGCATAAGGACACGTCAAGTGTTCTGCACTTTTTGATTTTAGAGGATTTTCAAGTGTCTATCTGCATGCTTTATGCTTTACACTTATGACGATCATGTCATTTGATCACTAAAACCCTTATTTGGCATTTCTCTGTAATGGACATTTCAAAATTCAAGATGGACAAGGCCAATACAGCCGCCTTTAAAAATGTTAAAACCTACATATATGTTGTATTATATGTAGTTATACAACTATTATTATTATAAAGGTGTAAATTAAGGTATGGGATAAGTATTTGACCATTTGACATTTTCTGGGAATTTATGTTTCTGTAACATGCAAAAATGTTAAGATGGGGGCAAATGTGGCTGTTTTTACCGTCTTTAAAACTAATAAATACGATAGATCTGTATTGTATTTAGTCTAAAACACCCAAATAATATTAAAGTTTAAATATTAAAGTATGAGATGAGATTATGTCTTTGAGCATTAATAACTCGTATCTGGGATATGGTGTTTGACAAGTCAAATGACGGCACAGTAGATTATGACATTATGACAATTCGTAGTTTAAAAGATCTAAAAGGCGTCCATATTAGCTGCCATCTTGTTTGGTAAGCTGTTAACACACTTCGAATTCCAGATATGAGTTCCTACTGGGTATAATAGAGCGCAGGGACCAGAACAGGATGATGCCTTATCACATTTTAGACTTGAGAGTATGGTCACTTTTGAATTGATTTCACGGCCCTCATTGGGTTTTAGGGGCCATATTGGGATTTGATGGTAATGGTGTGGATCAAATCACGTCACTAAAGACGGGTCCAAAAAAGACTTCCTCGTGCTTTAAAAACTTGGATCTAGTGTATAAATTATGGCAATTTGAATGAAGTTGAGCAGTATTAGCGGCCATATTGAGTCTAGAAAATGGCAATGCACGAATTTGGCAACCCTCAAGAAAGTATTTAGCTTTGGTCATCATTGACAAAAATCGATCAATAGAAAAAGTCTTTATTCCATTTCCACCCTGTGCCCACAATTCCTCCTGACTGAACTAATTTACCGCGTAATTTAATTGTATTCTTTCAAAGATATTTTGAGTTTGTGAGGTGATGGTCTTTACGTTTGTCTGCATGTTTCCATTAGTAGATTTTGGTATATGTGATGTCAAGTGAATGCTGAATGAGAATGAATAAATGATGAATATGAATAGATATGTTTCGATAAAAAGAATGATCCATTCGTTATGGGCATTAATTGTTAAGGTGTTCATCATGATGACATCTTTATTTTTAAGTACACTGGTGTTTCTACTAAGTATACATAATACATGTTTAATGACACTTATACATTTATGAATTTCGATGCAAGCATTCCTTTGCTTTATAGAAGAGACTTTCGCTAGGAAAAAAACCATGCCAATTTTATCGTGGAATTGCAAGTATAAAAGCTACCACTTGAAATCTTATTTTTTTTTTTTTATTTATTACAATAAGTGTGCCATTGTAGAATTACACGGTACTGACAATTTGTCATTGAAGTGAAACTCACGAGAGGCCATAGAAGTAAATGCTAAATGTTAAACCCTGTTGCTCATAAAGTGGATATTATTTTTTCAGACCAATCGTAAAGTATTTCAATACGAACGCCTCACTCAATAATCATATTGGAGTAGGGGGTGAATGATTACATAATGAGCCCCAACGACCCAGGGGAAGTGAATCAATGCATAATTTTGAATGACGTAACAATGCTTTTGTTAGAGTTATAAATTGCTGTTGGTCTTTCTTTTCCATGCTCCAAACCGGTGGCTAGGAGCCATTTTCAGGTTGGTTGTTAACTTTACAACAAAAACTGACACAAGAGGTTCCATAGGCTATGCCTCCTCCAGCGGCATTGTCAATAAGCCGAAGGGTACTTCCACTCCTAAGGAAGGGGCACAAACAAGCCGAGTCGTCTGATTACCTCTGTGGATATTGTTAGAGGACGTCCTGTAAAATCCTCCGACATCATCGGGAGGTGGGTCATTTGTGGCCACGAAAATCTTCAGGACGACCACGATTGACTAGACACCTAGTTCGACCAGACGACATGATCGCCGGACTGCCTAATTTTGTGCCGCGAGAGCCCGGAAAATGCAAACGAGCAGTCGTCGTCGTGTGAGGATACACTATGGTAATCAAAAGTTTTCCTCCAAATTGTAAATCGGGAGAGTTGCCTTTAACATGGTTACCGACAAAACGAAGGGACTAAAGTCCACGCCCAACCGTTCACCTCAGAGTTCATCGACTTCGCTAGGCTAGAGGGAGAAAGGGTAGATTCGAGCTCAGACACTGGCGAATGTTGTGTTTATTGGAGAGAGAGCTGACTAGCACGGCGTACATCCTTGACCATCAAATGGGAAGGACAAAGGGTTAGTCCGAGTACGATGGGGTGAGACCTCGGAGATGACTGTATTCAGGAATCGGCCTCCCAGGTGGTGGCGGCTCAGTGATGGTAGTGGGCCGGTATTTATTAGGAGGGGAAAGGAAAAATTCATGGTGGTGCAGATGGAAACATGTGAACGCCGGTGTACCTGGACATTCTGCAAAAACCACTGCCTGCCACCACATGTAAGACGGGTTGTTATGTAAACAATATCCGGCTACAAGACGACAATGTCACACCGCACAGGGCCCGAACAATGCACGCCGCTGTAGTGACGGCAATTTCTTGAGGCAGGAGGGGGGAGCAGATACCCATGGCCTGCGTTTGCTCCCCTGATTTGACTCCTATCGAGCATGCTGGGATGCCGTATGCCGAGCCATCAAGGTACAGGGGCAATTCTTCGTCAAAGCAACTACAGGGTAAGATCAGGCTCTAACCGATGAGTGGGACGCTCAGACATTGACCTCATATTAAACAAACACTGTGGACTGTTATGCCGGAAATCTTGACGAACTGATTCATGCCAGGGGATGCCATACTCGATATTAGTTTCTGATTGACATTTAAAAACAGTACACTTTGACAGTTCGATGCATGAAATCGCCATGGAAGGTGTTAATGTAAAAAGTTATATTATATTTAAGTTCATGGTGATATGTTCGGAAGAAGACTGATCATTCAAGTAGGGGGCGATATACACCCTAGACATCATAAATAACCCACATTGTAAGAATCATTCCAGAAACAGTGGTAAAAATATTTATTCCACTGTAGAGTTATGGCCTCTGAATATTTGGTAGGTTCGAGAACATTACCATACAATTAATCCACGCACGATGAATAATGGCAAAAGTCCCGCAGGGGCACGTGCCATTACAAGCCTGGTCAAATTGATGAAAGGGCATTGATTTTTATCAATGCACACAGTTATATGAAATAATTCCCACAGGGAAATGATGAAATGAACCTTTAAAATTCTTATATCGATTACTTTGACATCCCGTGAAATACTGCATCCTCAACAGAATCCAGGCCCGTGCGCAAGGGTGTGCGCAGGTGCGCTCGCGCCAATTTCTTTTCCGATTTGCCGGTGTCATAAACTACAGTGTCCGCGTGACTGAGTGTCTTACCACCCATCCAGGCATTGTATTCTCCATTGAGTGCTGTACGCATCACTTGTACCCAAATGGCCTCGTCTACAAGGTCACGGTTTATTCCGTACATGTTGACATGGTAGCTAGGACACTCTCTCATAGGGGACACTCAATTTCTTTACACCGGCAAAACCCTGTCTTGATAAGGCCTAGGGTTGGGGGAGAGAGAGAGAGAGGAGAGGAGAGAGAGAGAGAGAGAGAGTGTGTGTGTGTGTGTATGTGTGTATGTGTGTGATATTTAACTCCAATATTACCCCGATTTCATTAATACTAGAAGTGGTCCGTATCTAGAAAAAGCAAGGATAGGTGAATCATTTTCTTCATTAATTGAAATATCTTGCTTACACACAATGTGCTGCCGTGATGGCCCACTGGTCATTAACCAATGTACATCCACATAGATGGTCATCAAAATCCTGCATTGTACCAATCCACGGCCAAGCTCCAGGCTCTGCATCTTGTCCCCCAACTACACGAACACCAGAGTTAAACACAGGACGTGTACCACACAAACCTGTTCCAAAGATATCTGTCAGACAAAACAGAAATATGTTGAAAGTAAACACGGAAGTATGCATAATGTAATTGTCTAACACAGTTTTTAATTGGATACATTTTAAATCAACCTTTATTAAAATTTACAGGAGAACATTTTGAGCATTTTTCTGCGTAATTTTTTCATTACCTCCGTCTGCAACAGTGCAGAAATCATCTCCATCTCCTTTAGGTAAATCTTCACAATCTTGCCAGTCATATAGAGATGGACACTCTCAATGATATCTCACAAAACTTTGACAACAGCATCCAACCTTCATCCTCATCTGGACATGGCGGAAGAAGATTCGCACATAAGAAGAAAGGGGATCAATACCAGACATATATCACTTGCATTCACTTGATATTCTTCAATAATTCCACAAGCATCTTTGAGCGGACCTCGGCCAGAAGAGTTCAAGTAAAATGGTCTGTTTTGGTTACGGCAGAAGGTTTTGCACGTTGCAACTGAATCACTTCACGGGTGCATGCAAATGGTCATAAACAATCTAAAACACCAAAGACAAAATAAGCAAACAGAAAATACCCATTACTTTGGTGGGATACCCTCATCCAACAAGGGTTTTTGTACTAACTACCGTTCCACGACGCGGTGGGCAACGCACCTGATTTTTTCGTAATTATAAGCGACAAACATCATCTTGTTTTTTATCAGTGTGGTAGTTACATATATGGTCTTTTTCTTTAAATCAAGTACCAACATATCAATTTTAACAACTGACGTCAGAGTGACGTCATAACTGAGAGCTTATAATCGAGGGGGTTTTTCGGACCGTTTTTTTGCCATTATGCACGCAACTTGGATATTTATTTGGCAATGATATGTTCCAAAGTAAAGCATACCCATGTTATTACTCTAAATTTTAAGAAAAAATAGTATTTGCTTACATAGCAACATAATACTTACATAAGTACCAATTTTTTGTGCATTTTACACAGTAAAGTATGGAAGGTGGCAACACCCCCCCCCCCACCTTCCGACTTTACGGGACTTCCTGAACCCCCATGAAGTTTAGTACCGTCCATTTTTTTCGCTAGACGACTTACAATTTAAGGATGTACTTACCATTACATAAGGGCCTTAGATCGGATGTCGTTTGCGTTTTTGTGCTACAAAGGGGATCACCCCCCCACCCCCCCCCCCCCCCCACGTGGTTGGACGGGACGAGGGATATTTCATCAAAAATAGATTCTTAGCATGGAAGATAATATCCGGCAATTCCTTAGCTCGGACGTACCTTCCGAGAACTTCGTGGATCAAAACTATCAATTATTTTGAACAAAAGCATCTTTGAAAGAAGTATAGGACTTAAATTTATTCAATCACCCCTCATTTGCATGAACGTATGAACAGAAAGTGGTACTTTTTGAGTTACCTCACTTGTGTTTTCAGTTTTCAGTCCTGTATTAAGTGTTGCAATCTGAATGGAACTGATACGCATTTTTTTGGCAAGGGGATCAAGCTGAGAATCCAGCAAGGAAAAATCCCGAAAAGCCGACGTTTATCTTATGGTTAACATTTCTCAATGTTAATATTTTTAATTTTTATGTACTTCTTTGTCGTTTTTAATTTTTTTCAAAATAAAAAGTATCATTAGTATAATACAGACTTTTCTTAAGATAGGAATGGCGGCTATTGGGGCTATTGTAAAAATATCCTATTGATATGAAAAATCAACATGATCATTTTCAATATTCATCAATCCATTCCATAACAACATGGCGTTTGACCGTTGTTAACTAAAGACCCAACCCAAGCACGTCCTTATTCATAACTTTAACTATCATATTTTTTTTGAGAATATGTTTGTGATTTTAAAACAAGAATGCTGGTACTTGATCAGTGATCATCATTTCACAAAAAAAGTAGAGAATGATGCCAGATATGTTACATCGGACGTTTTGCTACCAAAATTATATGGTTGAAACAATCACGCTGTCCCTCAGCGTCATGTTACAAACAAAATAATCAGCAATGAAAGTTGCATAATAACGTAAAGGTTAATTTAATGTAGGAAATTCTACGAATAATAAAAAAATCAAACCCTTACTAAATATTTCACTGCTTTTTGTGAGTGAGTGCCTTGCTGGCGTTATTAAGGTTACATTTTATCTATATTTACTATTTTTTAAAATGTATAAAATTAGAATTCCACTTCGCAACTTACGACATATGAGTTCATCACGAGTATCTAACAATCCACCCAACCCTTCCAGATTTTATCAGCGGTATGATCTCCAATCTATTTGAACAGGCAGTCGTATCTGTAACAAAAGTAAAGTTTATTTCTAAAGAGCTTACTTTTCATTCGTGTAACACGGGAATACAAAAATATAATTGGAAACACTCTAGATTTAAAACCTGTTAAATGCTTCCAAAACCAAAGAAATCGTAAAAATATTAAAAATGTTTACTCTTTTTTTATTTTCAAAAAATATCAAAATTTCTTTAAATTGCTTCAAATACTAGTCTAGGATTCTGGAAAGAATACAGATATATTATATGCCACAAAAACATTAAACCATAAAACATATATGGAGCCTTATATTAGGCTAAAGACATCATGATTATTGAGCCTGTTGTAACTTTTTATCAAACAAAAGTTTGTTAAATGAATATCACAGAACGCCCTCATTGATAATAAGCCACAAAGGTCCTCGATTGGTAAACAGGCTAATGCGAGGAAATCAGTATAGTGTGCGTTTTCTTGTGTTTACACACGATTCACTGCATACTGAATAAAACCACTAGCAGTGGTTTGTTATAAAATAAATTATGTACCAAAGTGCTTTATTTTGGGCTTTAAGGTGCAACGTAAGATTCACATATAAGGATGTCTTAAAAATCGAAAGTACTGGATTTTTCCCCTCCTGACCTGATGTAAGCTTTCCATCCTAAAATATCCCAATCTAAAGGCAGCTGAGAAATGTTTCTGGTCGAAAAATGTGAATTCTAATTTCTAAGGGCAATGCGAAATCAGCCTTGTTTTATAATTATTTTTAATTTCTCCTCATCATTTCTTAAGTAAAATAAAACACCATTGTTTGCTGTTGCAGTTATTTTGCGGTCAGACAATTCTTTTATTTTTTCATCTCGTAGCCAAATATGATGAAGTATCAAATTTTGAAGTGAACCTCCTTTTATAAGGATAACTCTTTTGCACTTGGAAATTACTTAACTTACATGTGTCATTAGTAGCTGTCAACCGGATACTGAATCCCACATCACTGTAAATGGAATCATTTCAAGTGTTATGATACAGCACTTCGACTGGTGAGACAATGTGTGGTGGAATGCGATCTTTTGTGTATCTCACGGCATTACCAATACTCGTCGTAGGTCCAAAATAATACATCAGTCTTCTCTTGCCAAATGGAAATTTGAGGTATGGCAAGACTTATAACCTACTGCTGTTTGCACTGTCCATTGGCAATATAAGTTATCGTCGTAGTTGGATGGGTAAGTTTGGATGTTAGAATTACCTCCTTGTCTGGTTCTACATAAATATCTTGTTCACCGCATTCTGAAAATAGACTGGTTAAAGATAGAACAATAATCCTAACATTCATACTTTCCAGATTAATTTCAGCAAATATTTTTAATCGACATTTCGGAAAACCAATTTGAATATCTACTCCAAGATTTTGTTATTGGTACAAAGCTTACTCACGACACATGTATAAATCAAGATGATCAAAAACGAAACGAATATTTAGGTGTTGAATGAAAACGTAAACAAAACGGTTCGTGCATCTCAATTCAGAGTATTTAACTAAAATGTATAGAAAGTTAAAAGTCCACCTACACACATCAGGAGGTTCATCACTTTCCATCATCACAGTGCCATATTCCATCACATATGAAACTTTCATCGGGAAAAACTTCAAGGCCATTGTTACAGGTGGCAAAAGTTACTGTTTTAAGCAAGGATAATAAAATCAGTTCATGTTAATATTTCACTTAAACAGAGAGACATGGGGGCATTTCCAGAAAGAGGCGCCCCCACTTTTTGGGAATCCGGGTTTTTTGCATATTTGGAATGCTTACCAATGTAGCAAAAGCTACATAACTCTTTTAATCGAGAATGATCAATTCCATTCATGTTAGCATTCCGCATGTTTTATTGTTTTATTATTAATTTATGACACAAACAAACTTGGTTGGTGTTTGGTCAAAACAACCCGCGCATTTGTTTTAAGTGTATTGCGAATTTAGCGTTTCAATTTACGCGTATATTGTGAGTGTCGCGGTGTCGTGCATACCTCACGATTACTTCCGAATGCGTTTCGAAGAAAGCACAATACCCTCCAATTTTTGTTCCGAGATCCGGTTCCTCCGTTATCTAATTCTGTGAATTTTACACAAAACGATTATGAAGGGCATACGAAGATATCAAACTCAGAGAAACAACCTTGCCAGAACGTAATGTAACATGACCTTTCAACAATTTAAGTTGCAAAATAAATACCTGAATCATTGCACGAGAGCACCAAATGGAATCCACTTCTTCCGGGTGAATAATATCGTACTATGAAAGTGATCACTAGTGTGTTGCTTCCTACAGGCGAAACCAAGTCTAGAGGCAGACTATTTCCGGTGAAACTCTCTTCCCTCCAATTTATAACATCTCGTCCAAAGTGAAGATAGTCGCCATAGTAAAGGTCGAAGTCGAGAAAATGAACATACACTCTTTCACCGGTTGCAGACGTAACAATCCACTGGCATGTAATATCTTGCTCGGAGGATGTTGGATAGATTGATGGGTAGTTTGCAGAAGTAAGGGTAGAGTTTGTGTCATCAGTACAAATGGTTATATTAGATTCACTTCCACAATCTGTAATTCAAAATAAATTTTGTATCAACATATTAAAAGAGTAAACATTATAAACTTAAAGAAAAAAGCCTGTCCTTTCTACAAAAGAAATAAAAAATATTTTGCCCACTATTTCATTTTAGGAATATTAAAAACATGCCTTTTTGGTGATGACCCATACTAAGAAACACAGTTACTTAGTTCGATTATGAGATAATGACCACCATGTATGTTCATGGAGCATACGTTGTGACAATCGTTTCAGAGCGTCGATATTCATTATTTTGAGTGCTGAGTACTAGCTAGTACTATCGATTCTGTAAAGGTTGTCAAGGATTAGAAATACAAATCCGATAGAGTAATCGTCGCTGGTCTTACGGTTAACTAGCTACGCTCAAGATACGATGGCCTAGGGTTCGCATCCTACTCCAGTTTGTTCAGGTTGGTGGAAACAAAAATTAGTCCATAAAAATCAGGAAAAGAAAGAATGTCCTTTGAAGTTAGTAAGCATGGGCGTATCCAGGGTGGTGAGGAGGAAGCGCACGTACACCAAGGGTCTAAAAAAAACCATAGCTGTAATACAGGCTTCAGATTTCACGAGGCGTTTCGCCCTCCTGGACACCTTCACCCATCCCTGGAACCTGCCGGGATCTTAAGCAACCCCTGGACCCCCTGCCGCATGGGCCGGGATCGTATTCAGGATCCCGCACTCCGGGAGTTATGATCCAGGATACGCCCGTGGTAGGGAAGACATGCTCCTGGAGCATGAGTAGGGTCAGAATCTCCAACGTGGTACTTAGTTCTCCAAAAGGACGTGGATGAATATCGAGCGCAAATAATGAACCTGGTAGAATTCGAACCAGTAATCTTTGTATCACATGTACGATGTTCTATCCAACAACAAAGTTATAAGGTCGCCGTGGCATTAATCTGTACCGTGTGTCACCCAAAAAACCGCAACACTTGATGACAGGCGCCATAAATTTTGAACAAAAGCACGTGACTACTTATTCTTTGTTGTAAGGTAAGATGGGACTGTTAGCTAATGTCCCTGAAAAACTCATAAATGTAGAGTCAATATTTTTTTTAAGATATGACCCCAGAAATCAAGTAACCTGCAGTACCCATTTAACCAAATTGAGGCGCTATCCACTACGAAATGCACTGTACGTTTGGCGCCCAGAAGCACCAATATAAATCTCTAAGTCCAGCCACCATTTTCCTTTCTTTTTTAAAGACGGGTACTGCAACAGATATTAACATATGAATGTTTCCATTGGTAATAACAGCTAGTAAACATGCATTTTAACACACTTAAATGATGGAATTATGAATGTATGATAAACAAACTCTTTGTTAAGAGTTATCTTAACCCCAAATTTAATGACATAATGAATATACTGATATTCTTATTGCGTTTTGTGTTGAAAATATATGTTTTACTTTCAGCAAGTTGAGAACGTAACATAATTTTCAGTAACAAGCATGTTGCAGCTCAACAAATTTATCATTTTATGTAATGTGGAGTTTATTTATCACAAATATATTAACGTTTTATCATTATCAGTTAAACAATGATTATGTAAATGCAGTTATTTGATCCAGTAGAAGATGTTCTGCAAGAAAGTTGGGCAAGTAAATGTTGATTGCAATCAATGTTGTATTTGCCATTCTGTTCTTCAGTGCCACTCTTGTGGTTACCAGCTCCTCATTTGTGTACAATGGGTCCTGCAGGTTACTTCATAAAAAAAAAAAAAAAAAAAATTTTTTAAAGACGGGTACTGCAACAGATATTAACATGAATGTTTCTATTGGTAATAACAGCTAGTAAACATGCATTTTAACACACTTAAATGATGGAATTATGAATGTATGATAAACAAACTCTTTGTATTGTCCAAATTAGACATCTTTGGAATAGAGCTAATCAATCATCATCATTTTGTGACCGCATACAGAGTTATCTTAACCCCACATTTAATGACATAATGAATATACTGATATTCTTATTGCGTTTTGTGTTGAAAATATATGTTTTACTTTCAGCAAGTTGAGAACGTAACATAATTTTCAGTAACAAGCATGTTGCAGCTCAACAAATTTATCATTTTATGTAATGTGGAGTTTATTTATCACAAATATATTAACGTTTTATCATTATCAGTTAAACAATGATTATGTAAATGCAGTTATTTGATCCAGTAGAAGATGTTCTGCAAGAAAGTTGGGCAAGTAAATGTTGATTGCAATCAATGTTGTATTTGCCATTCTGTTCTTCAGTGCCACTCTTGTGGTTACCAGCTCCTCATTTGTGTACAATGGGTCCTGCAGGTTACTTCATATCTTAAAAATTATTGACTCTAGGGACGTTTCACGGACGTTAGCTAACAGTGCTATCTTACATTACAGTAAAGAACAAGTAATCACGTGTTTTTTTTGGGGGGGACACACTGTATTTATCATAATCAGCGCTGTACACGTAATGATGCATAATTGTAATGTACAGAAGAAACGATAACAAATTTTCTTACAGTCACAGCCAAGCTCATCACTTCCATCGTTGCATTGAGTGATAAAATCACACTGGTCCCAACATGATGATAAGCACTCTCCACTTGCACACTGGAATTGGTCTGGTCTACACAATCGTGAACCTATCACAAACAAAATTATGTACAGTCAAATTAGCTACTGCAAATCAACAAGTGATACAGTCACAGATTACAAGGATAAGCTAGAACATTATTAACTTTTATCAAATTCAATGGAAGGTGGCAGCACTTCATACTCCCAACTTATTGTAAGGGAACTACGTGTATGTGAATGACCAAATAATATACAAAATGATTTGTTTCGAGTAAAATCAGTAATGAAGATGAGGAACTACGAAATTTGAAATTTAGGCTTTTAGAGAGGTATGTATTATTTTTTACCAAACCATTGCTAATTCCATATAAACATATTAGCTTACTACTTATTCCATTAATCGTTTCCCATATGAAGTCTTGAAACCACGCCACTCTAGCATATACTCCTGGATGTTCTTCTTCAGCACATCCATATCCCCAGCTGGTAACTCCCACAAGATGCCACAGACCTGATTCATCTCGACACACTAGTGGACCTCCACTGTCTCCCTGAAAAAATATAGAGAAAGGAGGGAGAAAATATTAAGTGCCTCAGAGCAAACGACGTCCTCTCATTTCCACAAAGGGGCCTCAGCTATGTCCATCTACTGTTGGACGAAGCCTCAACATGTTAACTATGCTGGATTATGGTCTACCCTGGTCTATTGCGGGTTGGAAGGGACCTTGATACCTAGAGTGATGCGTGTAGGTAACAGACCCGGGTTGGTCCACTACATCAACTGTGATTTTTTTTCAGGGACGTTAGCTAACAGTATTATCTTACATTGTAACAAAGAACAAGTAATCAAGTGACATCAGGAATTGCGTTTTTGGGGACACACGGTATTACCTGGGTTGGGAAGGACATTAAAGGCAATATATTATTTTATTACCCCAATGGTAAGTGCACAATTTTATAGGGTTGTTTGGAGGTACTGGATTTATAAAAAAAAACACCTACGATATTTTGACAAAATATGAGTAAGGTTTGTACAGCGGTCATTTATTTTAAAATGTTCTAGTTGTGTTAAAACCAATTGTAGCGTACATTGTCAGGATTAAAATAAGGTATGATTTGCAAAAAAAAAAAAAAAAAAAACAGCACATCCATATCCCCAGCTGGTAACTCCCACAAGATGCCACAGACCTGATTCATCTCGACACACTAGTGGACCTCCACTGTCTCCCTGAAAAAATATAGAGAAAGGAGGGAGAAAATATTAAGTGCCTCAGAGCAAACGACGTCCTCTCATTTCCACAAAGGGGCCTCAGCTATGTCCATCTACTGTTGGACGAAGCCTCAACATGTTAACTATGCTGGATTATGGTCTACCCTGGTCTATTGCGGGTTGGAAGGGACCTTGATACCTAGAGTGATGCGTGTAGGTAACAGACCCGGGTTGGTCCACTACATCAACTGTGATTTTTTTTCAGGGACGTTAGCTAACAGTATTATCTTACATTGTAACAAAGAACAAGTACTCAAGTGACATCAGGAATTGCGTTTTTGGGGACACACGGTATTACCTGGGTTGGGAAGGACATTAAAGGCAATATATTATTTTATTACCCCAATGGTAAGTGCGCAATTATTTTAAAATGTTCTAGTTGTGTTAAAACCAATTGTAGCGTACATTGTCAGGATTAAAATAAGGTATGATTTGCCCTATCTAGACCTTAAAGCTCATGTCCTACAAACTAATAACGGTTCAGAATTTTCAGATTTTCATCAATTTAATTCAGAGTCCCTCACCGGCCGAACGCCAAAACAAAAAAAAAATATAGTCTCTTCCCATGACACGCCTCATAATGTTCCTCATGGGGTTATGGTTATGAATCCACTGTAGATCATGTAGAGCCCTGTAAAAGTTTGTACTTAAATAATAAACTATGGGTCACATATATTGCAGCAAACACATTTTGGTTAATATATGATAATACAAAAAAATCAACACCATTATGAAAAGGCATAGAACAATTTTGAATTTCTACCCCAATATAACCTTGAACATTTTTTGTGATCTAGCTACAAAAATATAATTTGAAGATGGGGCAAACTATACATTTTTAGTCCTTTAGACATGACATTCTAACCCAATCTGAGCAATTTCAAACCTACCCCTAATATTTTGTCAAAACCTCATCAATGAGCGTGTCAAACAAGATGTTCGAATTCAGCACTCTCAAATTACCCTAAAAAACGAAATACCGGCAAGATTTTATTGAAGCTCAAATATTGAAATCTGGACCAGACTATATTTTCATGTGTATGTTGATTTACTGAATAAATTTAGTATATCAGCAACCTTTCTCTAAAAAAAATAATTATGAAAAAAGTGTGTTAGAAATATTTCTAACTTGCCTTACCACCTGTTTGTTGGTTTAAATTACCTGACACGTGTCCATGCCTTCTCGCCCCGCACAAATCATGCCAATGGATATATCGCTTCCGTATCCGAATTCACTACTTCCGCATCTTTCAGATGATATCAAAGGTACTCCGACTTCTTGGAGGTGATCTGGGCCGTCGAAGTAATAATCACCTTAATTAGAAATCGCAAGAAAAAAGTCATTTCAACAACATGACAACTTTGGATATAAGATGAAAAATAGTTCATCAAATTGGTAAGCATTGATAAGTGTTTCCAATTCCGAGAGAAAATAGAATACAAATATTGACTGCACGTGTTGCAAAATGGCTCAACATTTCTTTTATATTATATGAAAATATTTTTGTCATTTGACATTCCTTTATTACAACAACAACAACAGCGCACTTCATATAACGCCCAACACTAGCAGGCCTCTAGGCGCTTCACAAAAGTAAAATACAGAGTAAACCTGTCCTTAAGTTTTCATCATGCTAATAAAAGAATATTTAAACAATTCAACAAAACAACTTGGTTTGAGCATAATTGTTTGAAAGTCTCCTTTATTATGAAAACAGAATGATTTCCAAAATGTATCAATAAAGGTAATGCAATATCACAAATTCTGCAGTGTGAAAAGCAAAAATAGGTTAAAGGATAAAAACTGCTATCTAAAAGTACTCTTACCCATGTAACTTTATGTTTGTTATATAATAAAATGTGTTAAACTGTTGGTTTTCAAAAGAGCTGATCTTAAACATTGGCATACAGTTTTAAAGAGACACTGGCACATTTGAAATACAGCGCGCCATCAAGATTTTTCAAAATCGATATTTCTGCGATGGTTGTAAAGCTTTTATAGTCATTAACCCTATACTGAAACAATTAAGCCTAAAACAGCGCCCTTTTGAGTAAACAGAAGAACTTTTTAAATAAAATGACCATTCAGCAGACGACAGAAATGTCCTTAAACACATGCCGGAGTTGATTTCCACAGCATGTACTCTGTTTGACCGGTCTGTGACCTTTGTGGTTTTAATATCAATGAGTAGGAGTCTATGATATTCATGTAATAGACACATTTGTGGATTAATGTTACGGCAAACTTAAAAATTAGCCTCCAAATTATGTGGATGTTTTTATCCTCTTATCCTCCCTATCTGTTTGGGGTGTGTTATTTTATGTTCTTCCAATGTTTAGACACTATGAGCTAATAAAATCTCATTCCCATGGAAAAGTTCAATAGCTTTGATTCACCAGTGTATGGAGCAAATACAACCCCCTGTTTTTAGTATGATTTATGATACCCAGAATATACATGGCCAGTTGCTGTTAGCATAATGCCCATCCAATGCTACTGAACTGAGCCCTTGGTAGAGAGCATGCCTTACCTAATAGTGAGACTATAATTTGCTAGCAAATACAGGAAAATTTCATATTTTGTGAAAATGTGCCAGTGCCGCTTCAAAGCAATAATAGCACATTTTTGGAAGAGCGCCCCTAATTTTGAAAATTTTGAAATTTGATATTTTTGCACAGTTGGTTTGGATATTGTCTTGTAAACTATACCTGCAAACGACAATGCTCCAAAATGCCAAAACGTTTTTTCATAAAATAAGCGATTTTGTAATTAGAATTGGGATCACCGATTGTACTTAACGGCAGAGGTGGAAATGCTACGTTTATGTCCGTCCATTATGATATTGTGCCACCTCAAGAAAATTACCTCTAATTTGACTTGCCTGAACCGACGGAACAACTAATGGATGAGCGCAGACACGTACATGGCGCAATTTCACAGTTATTTCATATTGGAAGGACGTTTCCAGCAGCCGTTGAATTATTATCGGCGATCTCAGATATTAATTATTCTAATTGCAAAATTCCGCCATTTATGATACATAGAGAATTTCAAGCTCTACCATAACAGGTATAGCTTACTATCCAATTATCAATACAACTGTGCGAAAATCTCAAAATATTTGGAAAATTGGGGGCGCGCTTCAAAAACTGTGATCTTATTGCTTATCTTATTGCTTATTGTGATCTTAAGTAAATTTCATTCATGTACTAGAGTGAATGTCACCTTTTTTCAGTATGTATAATATAATCTTTGATATGAATTGTATGAATTAGCCCCATCTGACCACCATCGGGCGTACACAAGACCTCCACCAGACGACCACTTTTTAAAGAGACATGAGGAGATTTCCAGAAAGAAGCGCTCCCAATTTTTGTCGAACCCCGGTTTTTTGCATATTTGGAATGCTTATCAATGTATTAGATCACACCTGAAGTGAATAAGCCGAATACGCCGTCTTTATGTGATAAGATGATTTAGTAATTTCTGTCGTGTACGACAGAAAATCAAAGCATGGTTTTCTATGTGGACAATTACGATAACAGCCAAGTTCAAAACAAGGTTTGCGATTTTCTTTTGTACTTGTTTGTTCAATAAACCTACGAAACGTTCTCTGTAGGTGGTCTACAACCGATCCAATGAAATTTGAGAGAAATTTGTATCATAAAAAAATCTCCTCCCGTCACTTTAATGTTATCAATGCAGTGACTCCTGGCCTTATAATATGGTTTTACACACAGCGCTAAGGAGATGGAGTCGAAAGACGAATAGCATTGCAACGACCGTAGTATATACAAGATATTAAAATGCACCATTTCAAATACCGGTATACGCTCATTAAAAACAATATTCATCTTTGATTTTTAGATGTCAATTAGGCCTACTACCTAGATCTGTATATAGTTTATGATCACGATTCAATTAATAATAATCCATTTATATTGACAAGTACTATTAGCTGACTGAATGCATGTTTGCTGAACTCGAGCCCATATCTGCCCACTTCAAATCTGTGTAACTGCAACCCAAACCTTCACTGCACTTGCTGCTGAACTAATATCCATATAATGAACACTTGCTAACTTGCTTACCACATACTTCACTCTTTTCTTTCTTTTTTGCATACTTCACTCTTGTTGATGAGGAACCTGCACTTGCACATCTCCAGCTTTCAGAACAAGACGTGTACAAATCCCACATGCTATATTGCCGGGAAGGGTTCTCAGGGGCTTTGGTTGGGTAACCCATGCCGTTCCAGGGGTTCTGAAAGTGACCCCTAACGGGACCAATTTTCAGTAAAAATATTACCCCATACGGACCAGTTTTTGGCGAGATTTCAGTGACCAATTTGCAGTGAAATTATACCCCTTGCGGGACCTTTTCTAAATACATGAATTCAAATATCCCTAAAATCACTAAAACCCACTTTTACCGCACTTTCAAATTTGGGCAAACCTCCATTTCAGCGAATTTCATCGCGGCCATCCCACCGCCGTAACAGCCTAAAGCTGTTCAGCCACACCACAACTCTTAGTCTAGCGGCCACTTTCAGGAAATACTAAGGACTGCGGTTTACGCTCCCCTCATGGACTTAGTTATTTTTGCAAAAGTCTACATTCCGTGGCCCGGCTAGGTGACTTTTCACTGAAAGATCACTAAAAGATCTAGGGCGACTTTCTGCTGAAGAAGGAAGCAGTCCGCTCTGGACTTAGTTCATTTTTGAAGTCTACATGCCGTGGCCGGGCTAGGTGACTTTTCACATAAAGATCTAGGGCGACTTTCCGCTGAACAAGGAAGCGGTCCGCTCTGGACTTTGTTTTCATTTTTGAAAAGTCTACATGAAGTGGCCCGGCTAGGTGACTTTTCACTGAAAGATCACTAAAAGATCTAGGGCGACTTTCCGCTGAACAAGGAAGCGGTCCGCTCTGGACTTAGTTCATTTTTGAAAAGTCTACATGCCGTGGCCCGGCTAGGTGACTTTTCACTGAAGATCACTAAAAGATCTAGGGCGACTTTCTGCTGAAGAAGGAAGCAGTCCGCTCTGGACTTAGTTCATTTTTGAAGTCTACATGCCGTGGCCGGGCTAGGTGATTTTCACCAAAAGATCTAGGGCGACTTTCCGCTGACCAAGGAAGCGGTCCGCTCTGGACTTAGTTCATTTTTGAAGTCTACATGCCGTGGCCGGGCTAGGTGACTTTTCACAGAAAGATCTAGGGCGACTTTCCGCTGAAGTAGGAAGCAGTCCGCTCTGGACTTAGTCATTTTTGAAAAGTCTACATGCCGTGGCCCGGCTAGGTGACTTTTCACCAAAAGATCTAGGGCGACTTTCCGCTGAAGTGGATCGGTCCGCTCTGGACTTTGTTATTTTTGAAAAGTCTACATGCCGTGGCCGGGCTAGGAATGATTTTAGTAATTCGGGTCGTTCACGACAGAACATCAAAGCATGGTTTTTCTATGGGAAATGACGATAAAACCAAGTTCAAAACAAGGTTTGCGATTTTCCTTTTGTACTGTTTGTTTCAATAAACCGTACTAAACTTCTCTGAAGGTATTTCAATACACTACAGCAACAACCGATCCATGAAATTTGAGAGAAATTTGTATCATAAAAAAATCTCCTCCCGTCCATTAATGGTTATCAATGCAGTGACGTTCCTGGCCTTATAATAGGGGTTTATTACACACCAAGCCGCTACGGAGATGGAGTCGAAAGAACGAATATCTTGCAACGACCGTATAATATACAAAGAGATTAAAAGCACCATTTCAAATACCGGTATCGCTCATTAAAAACAAATTCCATCTTTGTTTTTAGATGTCCAATTAGTCCGACTACCTAGACTGTATCTATGGTTTGAGCCACTATTCATTAATAATAAGCCTTTAGTAATTGACAAGTACTTAGCTGACTGAATGCCTGTGTTGCTGAACTCGAGCCCATATCTGCCCACTTCCAAATCGTGTAACTGCAACCACCGTCACTGCACTTTCTGCTGAACTAATATCCATTATAATGAACACTTGCTAACTTGCTGACCCCATAACTTCAACTTCAACTCTTTTCTTGGTCTTTTTTTATATTCACTCTTGTTGATGAGGAACCTGCACTTGCACATCTCCAGCTTTCAGAACAAGACGTGTACAAATCCCACATGCTATAACTTGCCCGGGGAGGGTTCTCCGGGGTTTGGTTTGGGTACCCATGCCTCTTCCAGGGCTTCTGAAAGTGACCCCTACGGGACCATTTTTCAAGTAAAATATCCCAACGGACGCATTTTTTGTGGCGAGATTTTCAGTGACCATTTGCAGTGAAATTAATACCACCCTTGCGGGACCTTTTCTAAATACATGAATCAATACCCTAAAATCACTAAAACCCCCTTTTACCCATTTCAAAATGGTGGGAAAATCCTCATTTCTTCGATTTTCATCGCGCTATCCAACCAGCCGTAACGGCCGAAAGCTTTCAGCCACACCACACGCTTAAGTCTAGCTAAGGTTTCCCCCCCCCCTAAGAGGCCGGCAGCTTCGGTAATACTAAGGAAGCGGGTACGCTCTGGACTGTGTTAATTTTTGAAAAGCTACAGGCGTGCCCGGCTAGGTGACTTTTCACTGAAAGATCACAAAAGATCTAGGGCGCTTTCTGCTGAAGAAGGAAGCAGCCGCTCTGATGGACTTAGTTCATTTTGAAGTCTAAGACATGCCGTGGCAGGGCCTAGGTGACGTTTTTCACATAAAGATCTAGGGCGACTTTTCCGCTGAACACGGAAGCGGTCCGCTTCGGACTTAGTTCATTTTTGAAAAGTCTACCTGCGATTGGCCCGGCCTAGTGACTTTTCACGGAAAAGTGACTAAAAATCTAGGGCCGATTTCCGCTGAACAAGGAACCAGTCCGCTCTGTACTTAGTTCATTTTGAAATTAATCCGTGGCCCGGTTAGGTGACTTTCCACTGAAAGATCACTAAAAAAGAGCTAGGGCCTTTCTGCTGAAGAAGAACAGTCCGCTCATGACTTATTTCAGTTTTGAAGTCTACTTCCGTGGCCGGGCAGGTGATTTTTCACACAAAAGATCTAGCGAACTTCCTCCCCGCTGACCCAGGAGCGAGTCCGCTCTGGACTTAGTTTTTTTTTGAAATAATACGGCCATGGCGTGATAGGTGACTTTTCACAGAAAGATTCTGGCGACTTTCATTCCGCTGAAGTAGAAGCATGCCGCTCGGGACTTAGTCTTTTGAAAGCTCTACATGCCGGGCCCGGCTAGGGCTTTTCACCAAAGAAGCTAGGCGACTTTCCGCTGAGGAAGGAAGCGATCCCCTCGGGACTTGGTTTCATTTTTGAAAAGTCTACAGCCGTGGCCCGCTAGGTACTTTTCACCAAATCGAGGCGACGTTCCGTGAACAAGGAAGCGAGGCCTGAACTCTGGACTTAGTTTTTTCTGAACTGCTTGACATTGAGTAAATCAAGTCCAAAGCGCAAAATCGGAATCTGAGAACTGCTATTATGGTATATTATAGGCCCGAGCATTGGATTCAACCACCCCCCCGGTAAGTATTACTTCTGCAAGTTGGGAACAGTATAACTACTTATTGTTGTGTCTTTCTCATGGAAAACAGGCAGAAACACACAAAGCAGGAAGAAAATATGTATTTGTTACTGTTACAGTGCTAACGGATTAATTGGGTACCCGTCCCTGGAAAACGAGGGATAGGGCTATTGTGCTGATTAGGCACGAGCAAACGCTCATTCATCGATGACCAACTCCTTGTAAAAGCCCGGGTCAAGTGGATTGATATTATTTAGTTTAACAAGAGGGAGGTTGGTCCAGATGTACAACTGACCTAATTGGAAAATTAGTTGTGATTGGATGTTTGAGAAATGTCAATCATTTTCATTCGATATAGCCGGACTGTGAGGCACTGTTATAATGTCCGGTCTAAGGGTTTGTGGTGGACTTAGGTCAGTTTTGAAGTCTACATGCCGTGGCCGGCAGGTTACTTTTCACATAATATCTAGGGCGACTTTCCGCTGACAAGGAAGCGTCCGCTCTGGACTTATGCATTTTTGAAATGGCTATGTGCATTCCACCCAAGTTCTAGTAGATCTCGAGTGATTTTCAGCTGACCGATGAAGTGGTCCGCTACTGGAAATATCCGCTGGCTGGCCCCGTGGCCCGGCTACGTGACTTTTTTCACCCAAGATGGGTTAATAATCGAAACGATTTTCCCCTGACCAAGAACGGTACGCGCTGGACTTAGTTCATTATTTGAAAATCTACAATGCCGGGCCCCGGCTAGGTGACTTTGCAAACTGCAAGATCACTAAAAAATCTAGGGCGACTTTCTTACTGCTGAAGAAGGAAGCAGTCCGCTCGGGCTTAGTTCAGTGGAAGTCTAACAATCCGTGGCCCGGCTAGGTGACTTTCATACTGAAAGATCACTAAAAAATCTAGGGCGACTTTCCGCTGAACAAGAAAGCGTTCCGCTCTGACCTTAGTTATTTTTGAAAGTCTACATGCCGTTGGCCCCGCTAGGTGACTTTTGCACGGAAAGATCACTAAAATATCGTAGGGCGGACTTTCTTCATTCCTTCCGCTGAACAAGGAAGCCGGTCCGCTCTGGACTTAGTTCTTTTGAAATCGACTATCCGTGCCGGGCTAGGTGATTTTTCACACCAAAAGATCTAGGCGACTTTTTCCGCTACCCCACGGAACGGTCCGCTCTGGACTTTAGTTCATTTTTGAAATTGCTATGTGAACATTCCACCCAAGGTGTCGCTTAGGAGATTATGAGTGAATTTCAGCTGACCAAGAAGTGGTCTCTGCTACTGAAAAATCTCGCTGGCCGTTGCCTCGCTACGTTGACTTTTCACCAAGAGTTGGGTAATAATCTAGACACATTTACCCTGACCAGGAACGGTACGCTCTGGACTTAGTTCATTTTTGAAAGTCTACATGGCCGTGGCCCGGTAGGTGACTTTTCACTGAAAGATCACATAAAGATATCGGGCGACTTCTGCTGAGCAGAAGCAGTAGCGCTCGGGACTTAGTTTCATTTTGAGTCTACATGCTGCCGTGGCCCGCTTAGGTGACTTTTCACTGAAATCACTAAAGAATCTAGGGCGACTTTCCGCTGAAAAAAGGAAGCGGTCCTCGGCTGGACTTATTTCATTTTTGAAAGGCTACAATGGCGGGCCCTCTAGGTGACGTTTTTTTCACTGACAATCACTTAATGATCTAGGGCGACTTTTCCGCTGAACAAGAAGCGGTCCACTCTGGACGTAGTATCAATTTTTGAAAATCTACATCCGTGCCGGGCTAGGTGATTTTTCATCCAAAGAGCTAGGGCGACTTTCCGCTGACCACGGAAGCGGGAGTCCGCTCGACTTAGTTTAATTTTTGAAAAGGCTCGATGCCATGCCGGGATAGGTGCCTTTTCCCAGAAAGATCTAGGGCGACTTTCCGCTGAGGTAGGAAGCGGTCCCTCTGGATTTAGAGTGCATTTTTTAAAAGTCGACATGCCGTGGCCCCGGCTAGTGACTGTCTTCACCACAGATCTAGGCGACGTTCCGCTGAAGTAGGAAAGCGGTCGCTCCCTGACATTTGTTCATTTTTGAAAAGTCTTCCTGCCGTAGTCCCGGTTAGGTGACTTTTCACCAAAGATCTAGGCGACTTTCGTTGAACAAGGAAGCGATCTGACCTCTGGACTTATTTTTTTGTCGTGACTACTGGACTTAGTTCATTTTTTAAGTCTGGAGAGGCACTACCCTCTATAGTATACGTGGGCTGGTCGCGGCCCCTTTGGTCTATCCTGAGAGCAACTCATAGCGATAGCCCAGTACTTGACCTCAACGGACTTTGTGCGAGTCAGTTGTCGGAAACCGGGCATGATACGCACACTCTAAAATATTGAATATGAACCCTGCAAAACCCGGAGTCCTGCAGAGGTTCCGGAAACCGAACGGGGGCCAACATTTTCGTTCCTTGCGGACTCTACGGGTTTGCTCGCCCAAGAAAGAGTGCTTTTCCGCTTGCCAGCTAAATTGTGCTTGCCTGTGGCCCGTCCCACTTGAAGGGGTATTTTGTGATACATTTCAAAAATAACCGCTTCGAAAGGGCCGTGATTCTACTTTTTGAAAAGGTTCGCTGCCGTGGTCCCGGCTAAGGTGTGGGATCGTGCGGTAATTCGCCACCACTTCTTGCCCGGAATCACCCTGAGCTTACTCAAAAATGTTGCCACTGCCGGTTTCCGCAAAACCAACTTCAAAATAGGGTTTTGAAATGGAAAAAACTTCATGTATGAAAGAGTGCAGGGCCTGCCCGGTTTCTGATCGCAGACCCACACTGGCCGGATGGTGTTCAGTATGACGGCGGGTAGAAATGAAGGGCCAATTGTCGCCCAACTGCCGGGGACCAGACGTAGAATATAGGGGAGGATCCCGTGTTTTGCACGGGACTGGCCCGGTCGTGGTTTTGGTCTGGCGGCTAGAGTTTTTGGCCCAACATTTTTCTCGCCGGCAAAGGGGCGTTTCCCCACGAGTTGTGGTTTTACGAGAGCGGCACTCCGCTGAGATAGCTAGAAATGTACGGTGCCGATGGATCTGGAATTTTGAGCTAGGGACGCTTCCGTCGCGTTATACACTTGAGTGTGTAGCAACATGTAGCATGCTGCAGAGGCCCAAAAACCGCCTGCAGCGGCTGGCGTTGTCGGACCAAACGTATACTCTACATAGTCTGGGGCCACTGCAGTGGGGCTTTGGAAAATTTACAAGTCCGGAGCGGACCACTTACACGCATGTAGCCGCGAGTTCCGGCTGCTTGGAAGCCGACCCGCTCTGGACTTAGTTTGCCTGTTGGATCTAGGGCAAATTCCCGCTACATACCGAGCAGTGGTCCGTCCTGGACTTAGTTATTTTTTTTCAAAAGGCCGAAGCGGACCAGTTACGACGCATGTAGCCGCGATTTCCGGCTAAAGATCAAGGAAAAGCCGACGCTCTGGACTTAGTTTTGTTTTCACCCTTAAGCTAATGGCTGTTGGATCTGAGGCCAATTACCCGCAAGACCGAGCAGTGGTCCCCTCGTACTTAGGTCGTTTTTTCAAAAGTGGACTTAGTCAATTTTTCGAAAGAGGACCGTTTTCCATTTGTCAATGTAGAATATTTTGTCAATCTTAAAATGGATTTTCGTGAAAGGCCGCCGATCTGAATTCATTTCACCGCAAGTATTCAGTTTGGGAGAAATTTTTGACGGTGAAAAGATCCGTTTCCATCCATGTTACCGCTACTTCCGGTACTTTGATTCCAATGTATAAGATTATAAAATGCAATCAGTTTTCAGGTACGTATCAGTGGCCTCATGGATAGACATGGACCGAAGACCAGAACGCCACAAAAAAACAACCAAACCACCCCCTAGGATTCCGGATTTCCAGGTTCAAGTCCACACAAGGTAAAATTAATTGGTGTTCGGTTTCTTATTCGCATACCTTTTGTCACGTGATCACTTAACGTGATACCGTCACGTGATACGCGGCACGTGACGATTCGTTGCGGGAAACTGCTAGGGTTAGAAAGGAGCGATCGGCCAGCCGATCGGTATCAGTCAGCATTGACACACGACCATCCATTCTGAGTCCTCCACCAGGAAACAGCTTGCCTCGGGTGCGAAAGAGATAAGAAAGTCAAAAATTAAGCCTAAGAATCCGCATGTGGATATCGGGAGAGTAGCGGCAGCAAGACAGCCACCGCACCGACATCGTGCCCGACCTGAGGCGGTTAGGGCAGCAAAGCGCGGCACAGACTCCCGGCGCATCCACTTCTCATCGGACCCGGCGCTCTTCCCCCGACCTTCCTGTGCCAAAAACCAAGCCAAGAAGCTAAAGGAGCCGGGGGAAGGGCCCGGTTGCCTCAAGCTCATCGGGCAATTCTATTCTTGGCCAGATCGGAGCACTCCGCTTGAGTAATCCCCAGGATAGTCTGCCCGATGACATGGTGCATCCTTTGATGAAGCTGCGCTTGACGCGGACCGAACGCTGGTAACAAAACAAGAAAAAAAAAAGCGACTTTAGCCACTGACATGGATGATCCTGTAGGATCAAAGGTTTTTATCTGGGGATGTCCCGCGCCAAGCCAGCCCACACCCACCGCGACAGAAGGGTGGCGAGTACATAGACGAGGCAGAAATGACCCGAAGTTAGGACCGGTTGAACCTGCTGACCCGCTAAGGACGATCTTCGGATGGACGCCACATTTGCCCCCGGTGCGACGACCCTGGTTCCGCGGTACACCTGCCGAGTTGACCGACCTCTGACGCGACGCACCAGACCGTCCCCTGGACTTTGGCGGAGTTTTTCTCTCTAAAATTCTTCCAGATAATCGCCGACTTCGGACAAACATCCGGGTTGAGAGAAAAGAGGGGAGAAAGAGGACATCGGCCGCCCAATCCTCCGTGGGTTGGTATCCATCTGATGATGGGTCTTAATTCGCAGGCGAACGCCAAGGATTATTGGGGCCACACCCAGCCGGTTTACGAAACCCTATGATTTGCCATGCGATGGGTAAAACGCGTTTTAAAGTCCTGTCTGGTAGCAACTCGCGTGTTCGAACCCGACGACGATCCAAAGAGATGGATTGATTTCAGAAACTCAGGAAGAAAAAGCATAGTTCAATTACACTCCGAAAGCCATCCCCGGATAGATTCCAGTCCGCCGGGACACGTTTTTCAGCGAAATTTGCTCAGGAGAAATAAAACTCCAATCCGCAACTATCTCTCGATGCAGGCATGGTGCCGTACAAGGGGCATACGGTTGGCTTGAACAGAACCATCAATGCCGACCAGCCTACGCAGCAGGCGTCAGAATGGTAACGCCTTATGCGAATGGGAACCTGGATCCATGTGCAACTTTACTGCCTATGCACCTCAAACACACGGCGGAAAGCCGTGGAAAGCGCGCTCGACGTGACAAGAACAAAAAAAAAAAAAACTCGAGTCAGCCAAAACAAGTTCCATCAAATTTACTGCGACAATTTGTACGGATCCTATCTATTAGCCCCGGAACTGTTGGAGCGCGGATAAAACCGGAGCGAACGGGGGCCGGGAAAGAGAATTCACGGGACAGCCGACTGACTTCTCAAAAGATAGCCGCAAAAACCCCGGAGCAGATGTCATCAAGATCCTGGATAAGACCCCGCGGGATGTACTTTTTTATTTCGGCAAATGGGCGGCACCACTTCACGCTGTGGACAGACATCAAGGTGGTGCCCCTAGTTTCATTCAACGGGGCGCATAACGGGTACCCCAACCCGCGATGCCAATATCCCGAGAAATCATCGGCGCTTTCGGCTCACCACAGGCTCTAAGAAAGAGGCGCACATAACGCCGCTCCGCCGTAATTGTTGAATACAAATACAGGAGCGCTTGACAAAGCTGAACAGTTACGTGCATACAACCTCTGCTGGAGAAAGAGTCATCAGCACTGGTGGAAGCCGGTCTTGACTTCTTGTCGATATCATCCGGTCAAACTGGATTTGCTTTACAATCGTGTCCACAATGCGATGCGGCGGCAAACCCGGCTTCTGATAAAATGTGATCGCCATTCGAGTTTATCCGCAAACTGGCCGAGGATCTCATTGCCGGTTTCGTCCGTGTCCATTCCCCTGAGCGACCTGTAGTAAGGCACATCCCTCAACCAATAGGGCCGGTCATGAGCTTGTTGATATGAGTAATAGTCATCCGGCACCTGTCGTATATCCAGACACTCCGAAGAACGACTGCTTCAGGAAGGCGAAGCGACTCAGTTCTGGTGCAGAACGTGCCGGGTGCATCTCTGTCGGGTGGAGTGCTTTCTTGTCGTATACCATCTCGCTTCCTCTTTGCTCAGCGTTTGCAAGCCTTGAATTGAAGCAACCACCGCGCGGTCCACAACAGCGTGCCTGTTGCGCAGCATTTGACGAATGACGACGCTAAGAAGTTGTGCGAATGATAGTGCACCCTTCCTTGCTAACTTCCCTCCTTACTTCTCGGACAAATGACATTGAACGTGCCCGCAGCGTGGCGACACAACCAAGTGCACCGCTGTATTCTAACATTGACCTATAAAGCCGACGCATAGTGCACCACTGAACGAATGACTTCTTACATTAAAGATCGCTTAAATGTTACACAAGATGTTTTAGTGTTGAGTTAAGAGAGCACCATCTCTTTTATTGGCTTGACCGGACAGCTTTCTTTAAGCTGATCTGCTCTACCCCCCTTTTGACCGGCCGCTGGCTTCCAAGTCAACTAACATCAAAGACTTGTAACTTCAATCTCTCAGCTAGCTACTGCTACCTGCTCAGTCCACCGCAAATCTGCTTCACTGCTGCACAACACACAGTCCGCCTACACTACTGTTGGAACTGGCCCAATAAAACCCACATGGGGATGCCTTCATCCCGAACCGGTATTGATCCTGGTACCCTCAGGTAATTGGTTCCCCTGTGCCGTGGTGCGTTGGTTTAAACAACAGTTCCAAATACAAACGAACGTACTACTACTACTAACCATACGCTTGCCGCCTGGAGCGCCTGCTACTACCTAAGTGCGCCGAATACTACCACAACACCAAATAAGTCTGTATCAAAAAGGTCTGTGATAAACGATGTTGGAACCTTAATTCAAAAAAAGAAAAAATTTCCTTGCCCACAAATCCAATACAATTACATTGTCAGAACAAAATTAAAACCAACAAATCCCAAGTTACATGGGTCAGTTCAGGGTTTGCGACCGGTAAAGGTTCGTGGTTGGAACGATTCATGCAAAAGGCCACACATTCCGGTAAAACAGCAGGGGCCTTAACAGGCGTGCGGTCGCCCTTAGTTACCGTCAAGTGAGGGGTCAGTTAGATGGGTCAAGGTCAGGGGTTGCGACCGGGTTTAAAAGTTAGTGGTTGGGACCGATTAATGCAATAGGCCAACATACGGTTAAACAGCATGCGCCTCAACAGGCGTGCGGTCGCACCTTAGTTACCGCAATGCAAGGGTCAGTTGCCCGGGGTAAGGTCAGGGGTTGCGGACCGTGTAAAGGTCAGGGGCTATCACACTAGAAAGTTAACCGGAGCACACAAAGTTTCGCTGCCGGGGCCCGTCTTGGATTCCAAGGTATAAAATTATTAAAAGGCAATCAGTTTTCACGGTAAGTATCAGATGGCCAGTGGATAAGGCACCGGACCCAAGACCGCTATGATTCCGGATTTCCAGGTGCGAGTCTCAGTCAAGGTAAGTAATGTTTTTTCTTTCTTTTGTTCCTTTTTTGTTACTCCCCGTTCCCGTGAGGGATGGGAAATGCTGAGAGTGTATTATTTTTCGCTTTTTTTCTTCTCCGGACTTCAGCGGGTTGTGAAATGCCGCTGCCGTGGCCCGGCTAAGTCAAGGGTCACTTGCCCGGGTCAAGATCAGAGGTTGTGACCGGTAGAGGTCAGGGGTTGGGACCGAAGTCTATTGTAGACCGAACATACGGTAAAGCCATGGTAAAAAGTGCGGTAGTCTTAGGCCAATTCATTCCCAAGAAATGACCCGGCAGCTTATCATAAATTGTTGGCTACCTCAGGTTTCCGCAAAACCTTTTTAGGATTGGGTGTTTTAGGTTTCAATCTAATGTTTTAAAGAGTACGTACCATGCCTAGTTTCTGACAGCAAACTTGCAACTAGTCAGTTGGGGTTAAGTACTGGGCTATCGCTAAGAAGTTGCTGCGGTGAAGGAGTTAGTGAGTAGAAGGGGCGTCCGTCCACCAAACGTTATACTATAGGGGGTAGTGCATCAAGACATTTCAAAAAGGACAAGTCCAGAGTTCAGAAAAAAAAAACTAAGGTCCAAGTTCGGAGAAAAAAAAAACTAAGTCAGAGCGTACTGCTTCCTTGGTCAGCGAAAGTCGACTAGATCTTTTGGTGAAAAGTCACCTAGCCGGGATCACGATGTTGAACTTTCAAAAATGAACTAAGTCCAGAGTTCAGCGAAAAAAGTCCAGAGCGAACGCTTCTCACTTGGTCAGCGGTAAAGTCGTCTAGATTTATTTAACCCAAATCTTGGGTGTGAAATGATGAAAATGAAAAGTCAACGTAGCCGAGGCCACGGAAGGGAGAGATTGTTCCATTAGCGGAATAAAACTTAAGTACCAGAGCGGACCGCTTACTGGTTCAGCGGAAAGGTCGCCCTAGATATCTTTTGGTGTGAAAAGTTCACCTAGCGGGCCACGGTATGTAGATTTTTTCAAAAAATTTAAACTAAGTCCAGAGCGGACCGCTTACTTGTTCCGCGGAAAGTCGCCCTAGAATCTTTTGGTGAAAAGTCCCTAGCCGGGCCACGGGATGTAGACTTTTCAAAAATTCAACTTAAGTCCAGACGCGGACCGCGTCCTGGTCTTCACCGGAAGTGGCCGGTGGACTTTCCCGTAAGAGGGAGCGGTCTCGCGTGAATGCTCGTTCAAAAAACGGAACGACTAAGTACCAAAAATATAAGTCAGGTAGGGGGCGCCCTACTCACGAAATCTCCAAGTCGTAAGGTTTTCCATCAACGTGGGAAAATTTCCTAGTACGGAGTTAGTTACGTAAGGGATAGACACCTGGCACAAAAAGTATTCTCGGCATGTTTCGATTCAGATTGTGTGCCAAAGTCAGGACCATTTTGAAGTTTTCGAAAATAACATTTTGTTGCTTAGGTCCGGTCTTTTTTTCCGTTAACACCTCGCTTGTAAAAAAGCCGTCCAAAAATGGCTGAGATGGAGTACCCGAAAGGAGAAACCCCTCAAACCAAAAGTTGCAGTTTTTGGATTTTCCGATGGTCCCACTGGTGGTACAAACCAATAATACGTGGTGTATTGATCTTTAGACAAAGAGGTTTTAAGACTGATATGAGAGAGAAAGCCTACTGGCAAGATGACTGTGGTCCGCGTGTTTGTGTCCCAGTACACTGCAATGCCCATTGAAAATCCAAATAACTGCCAACTTTGGGTTTACGGGGGTTTGCGTCTTTCGGCTGTCTATCTCAGCCTTTTCTGTACGCTTTTTTACAAACCTGGTATTAAATGAAGGGAGTACCATAAACAACAAATGTATATTTGAAAATTTTCAAATGGTTGAATTTGATAGCCCCTAGCGAGTCCAGCGTTTGCAGCTAGTACTTTTTTTTTGAACGAGCTTGGGTTCCCGACCTAAATCCAAGAAACCCCCGGGCTAAACTGGGACCCACACATATGCACACTTGCTTAAAAGGCATAGTTTTGCTTCCTGCACGGTGAACTGGCACACGCGCTCAGCTGCACAATGCAAACTGGCTGAAGTGAAAACACACACACAATCGTGTTCGTGCTGGCATTCACAAACACAGAAAAAAGAACTTGCCTTCCAGTGTGCGACCCCGCCAGCTACCATACAGCCCGCGCTGGTAAGTGTCAGTTCATCAAATTTCTGCTAAACAAGCTGGTCTCACATAGTTTGAGAAATCAATGGGAGAGAGAGAGGTAGGAGTGCGAATCATTCGCGTTAGTAAAAAGAATTATTATTCGGGGTGATTAACATTATGACATTTCGTTCCCTTTCCTCTGGCAGCACCTCGTTTGCTTGTTGTATTTAAACACCAAAAATCTGACGCTTAATCCATCAGGATTTTCTCGGAAGAGAAAAAGATGATAAAATTGAAATCCGTTTAATTTCGAACCATTTATTTCAAAAACACAAATACAAAATATCATACCTATTGGCCAAGCAAAAATGAAGCAATTAGCAATTATAAACCACCTGGTGGAGCCGGACGAATCCACAATTTCTTAGAGCAGCAATTACGCCATGACGCCTCAGGAGTTCGCGTTTTTTCAAGATTAATGCTGGATTTAATATCAAAGGTCGATTACTTTGTTTGCAGGGCTGGGAATGTGCTTGACATATTCATGGTCAAATATTTAAAAAAACAATTACCTTTCAACATATCTTGGTGGATTTTGATGAAATTTGATCTATTGGGTAGTGGAAATTCAGACATCTATCTCTCCCCTCCCCTTCCGCTCCGTATCTCGCAAACCTCTCTTTCTCTTCACCTCGGGGCCCACAGCGGATCTTTTCTTTATTCAAGACTTTTTGTTTCTTCATCATTTCTTTCATTTCTTGTATGTTATAGTGTTTTTTCTATTTTTTGTTTGTTTTTGTTCTGTTTTTGGGTTATGGGTTTGCGTACCTTATTTTACGCGCACACTACCAAAAATGCACTCCAGCACGCTCTTGCAGTCCTCTTTTAGTTTTTTCCTCCGTCGGTATATAACGTAACCGTTCAAAGAATTTTTTTTTTGTTTTGTTAAGGCCAATTACTAATTCTTGTCAAAGAAAATGAATTCAGATTTCATGCCTAAACATTTCGCTTAAAATTGATTATTACATTCAACTTAGACCGTTAGGATGGGTTGGTTTGGGTTCGGAGCTTGGTGTTACGGTTAGCTTGTGTTAGTCTGTCGATTGTTTTTTTTAGTGAGTTTAGACCGAAGAGTTAGGATTGTTAATATTGGAGGACGTGGAAGACACATGGGCTCGAGTGCACCAAATCGGTGTACGTTCTATTTAGTAATTCCTGTCTCGCTAGTACTACTCGCCAACTCACGGGTATTTTTAGCGTAGTAAATTGGTGTGCGTTGCTGAAGAATCGTGAAGAGGTATCTTCCTCAGAAGTACCTAGCTAGTGATTTAACATCACCATCCCCCACACCATCAATGTTACGGAATATTAAGATAATTTGGTGTCTTTCAGGTTCAGAAAACACCAGCATACTGAAATCAAACAAGTCCGTACAAGCAAATTAATTTTTCGTTTCAAATATTTTCTTGTTTTACATGAATAAACTTACTCACAAGTTTTGGTTAAAATATTGGGAGTTCACTACAGGGTGTCCCAAAAAAATGGGTGCAAGCAGATAAACTCCGATTTCTCCAAACTGCTGAAGCTGGGAATTTAATTTTCATGTATATATTAATATTACCCTTTTGTATAAACTACTGTAAATCCCATGTCAAGCCCCCCATGCAGCCATAGATACAAACTATTTTAAAGACCCTCTTTGTTTTTTCATCCACACATCCCAATGGGTATTTACACAGTTAGTGATTATCGGTACAATCAATTAGATTTGTGGTTCAATCGTGTGCATTGACTAAATGATAACCTAAGACTTGAAGGTGATGACTGCAGTCCTATATCTGAACAAATATCTTACACGATGTGAATAATCAGAACCTTTTAAGCTGACAATACTCATTCGAACGTGTTACCTGTTAAATATTTAATTGTCGGAGTGTGTAGTGCATGTACATTGAAGCAGATTTGAAAAGCAATGGATGTTGCTGACATTGAATTTTAGATTCAAGTCACTTGTTAAAGAGAGAAAGTATCAAAAATAACAATCAATAAATAATTCAATGAAATTAATGGCACGTTCCTCCAATGGTATTTATAATAACCTTCACACAGATGAGAAACTTCAAGAAAATCGTATCTGTTGTGGCATTACACATTTGTCTGGACAAACGATACCCTGGGGGGAAACCTGGTACTGTCCAGCGAAGGACTTTTCATGTCACGACGCTATTTTAATTTCTTTTCTTGTAAAAAGAATGTGACTACCTGTATACATTTAAATACGTGTCACTTATTTTACAAGTTTAAATATTACACAAAACTGTACAGTAGAATAAGAATAAAATAGACATACGGCAAAGTTTTTGATTGTCTGATCATAATTGTTTGAATGCGACGGTAAGGCTCATCATTGCAACGTTTATTATTCAATGCATTTGCTACTTAATAATATAAAAAACTAATTAATTCCTGTGCATTTGTATTTACTTAGTTTTTAATATTTAAATGATATGCAATGATACAGTCAGTAACATTCATATGTGTTTTGGAAATCGCTCACCCGACAGGCAGAACGGACAATGCATGTTAACTGGTAAACCCATTGGAAGGGTGCAAAACCGATGGCTTTCATAATCGTTCAGATCCTAGTTTGCGTGGCGGATTGTCATGGGATTTGCACAATTTATACACACTATATAATAATATTAAATCCACAACTTCAGTATTTTTTGAGAATCGGGGTTTATTCTGCCTTGCACCATTTTTTTTGGACATCCTGTATTTAGGAGGCTATATATCAAAATATTAAGAAGAAAAATATGTTAGGTTGAAAACTGGTTCTCGCTGGAGAAGAAATTGGGTTGAAGCACAAAACAACCCATCGACAAGACAGTGGGTATGAATCGTGAGTTAAGCGTATAACTCTCTCCTATTTTAATCGTGTCATTTCATGCTATTATTGAATAGTAGGGGTAAATTGGGAGTAGATTCATTACTAAGTGCAATAGTCGAGTATTTACGGAGGGGTTCCGTGCACCCCAGGACTCTACCAACCAGCTTTTTTGCTTGTTTATGGTTCTATTACTTTGAGATTTAGAAAAAATTCAGGGCTCGTTGGCGAAATTCCAGATAGCGTCCAAAATGGCTGCCAACAAGGGGTAAAATTGTAGAAAATGGTGTATAACATCCAAAATATGTGTCCAAATGGACAATATATTCATTTTGAATTTAGTTTCGTGATAATTAGTAAGTCTTTCCATAATTGGAATTTTTTTCCTAATTTTAAAAAATCCAAGAGGCGTCCAAAATGGCCGCCAAAATAGGTAAAATCAAAATATAGTGTATACACATCCAACGTTGAGTCCAATTGGAAAAATCTTAATTGGGAATTTGGTTTCCCTCATTTTTAGTTATGTCCATTATTGGATTTCCCCCTTTTTATAAAATCCCAGATGGCACCCAAAATGGGTAAAATCATAGAAAAATGATGTATAACATCCCAAATATAGTGCAAATAGAAGAAAATATTCGATTGAAATTTTTTCTAATCATTAGTTTAAGTACTTACCCATATTTAATTTTTGTTTCCCTGTAAATAAAGTCCAGAATGGTTTCCAAAGTGCCGCCAAAATGGGTAAAATCCATAGAAAATGTTGTATATATCACAAAAAGTCATTAAAAAAAGAATCTTTTGGAATTTGGTTCCTGTGAGATAGGTACTTCCCCATTAGCTATATTTTTTCACCTTTAAACCCCAATATGTCATCCAAAATGGCTACCAATATACAAAAACTTCCTTGAAAATACATATAACAGTCCAAACTGGGCTATGAGTTTTCTAGTCAGTGTAGCTAAGCCCGGTAGTTGGCCAAGTGGCCACCAAAGTATTGCAAATAAAAACAAAAATCTTGTTAACTTAAAGCCCTTCAGTATTTTTTTTTCAAATTTAAAATGCCTATTTGTCTTTAAAACGCTAGTGTTAGGTCATACCAATCACCTTTTTTAAGGTTTCTAGACCTTAAAAAAGTCGGATCCTGACTTTTATTACTAAATAAAGCATAAAAATCATAATTTATTGACAAATATGGCATTTTACGCTCCGCCGTTTTCAGGGTCTTTACTAGTAAACAATTGTCCATATCAACAGTGCCAAAACCTCGGCTTACGATGAAAAATAGGGGTGGGGCGCGATTTGTTTACATTGTGAACAAAAATCGCTGATAGTGGCTTTAAGAACTATAATCAATTCCTGTTATTTGGATGTATACTTTGTCTTGTCTGAAGTATGAAGTGTTGACACGCGCGTAAACTCAGTGCCGCCTTTCATTGCAGTGCGCTTGTGCTTTCTTGCCGCGCGCTGAAAGTCGGTATAATATATACGCACGCGTCGCTACTTCATACTTCGAGCTGGACATAGTATAGTTCCTTTGTTCTAAGTTTAGACATAGCTAGAATTCCTCCTTGGAATGTTTGGTGAAGAAAAGTGGTTCTAAATTTAACATGTATATAGCCATTGTCCACGCGTATTACCAAACTTTCAGTGTTTATAGAAGTATCTTGTATTATTGCCTATATTGGCATATTTTAAATCCAGTTAGGAATATTAAAGTTTATCAGGAATAATGACAGGCTCAAAGATGAGCAAGATGGACAACGACTTTATAAAATGTCCATTTTTAGTATTATTGCTTTCATCGGATATTCCTAGCTGGAATTTTTCCAGAAATAATACTAGTTTATAAGCATTGTCCAGTGTTTATATAATAAAATCAGCTCAAGTGTTTTTCTTGGAATACACTTGAGTTCGCTATATAGTTGCTAAGCGATGGGCGCATTGCTAATAAAATGTCATTTTGTGCCTTTATTGAGTTCATCTGATGTTCCAAGCTGGATTCCATGCGCGACGTACTGGCAATTTTGATAAGCAGTGGACAACTGCTAGGCAATTTTATGATGGTTTTCCAGCTGGAATTGCAATGCTGGATTGCAATTGTATGAATCAGCTTCCGTGTTTCTTGGAATACGGTATGAAAGTTTGCTAGGATATTTGATAACTGCTGGTCATACAGCTTTATAAAATGTCTATTTTAGTACCAATTATTGGCGCTTTTACCCTGAATATTTCACATTTGGATGAAATGGCACATGCTGAAGTATTGGCAATCGTATGAATCAGCTCATGTACTTTCTGGAATCTGACAGTTTTGTTTGGGCAAAGTTTTGATTAGCGGTGAATAATCTCGAATAAATGTAATTTTTTGAACCTTTTCCTTTCATCAAATTTCCAAAGTGCAATTATATGACTAAGTAAACTTAGAAACCACAACTATCATAAATAATCGGATAACAGTAGTGGACTAAGGAGGCGGCCATTTTGGCTGTCATCATCGGATTGGGGAATTGTAAACAAATGCAACTTTCAGGATTTAACCACTATTGACAAGAACACATATTTAAATTATTAACATTTATGCCTCTACCACAGTTTGTTATTGGTATGGCATTTTGTATGAGTTTGTATATCTATCTCAGCCATTTTGGACGCCATCTTGGATTCGTTAAGATTGCAAAAAAAAGATAAAGGGGAAATTCTTATATTGAATACTTTTTCAAATGTACAACCTTTTTTGATGTTATACACCATTTTCTATGAATCTAACGCATTTTTGGGCGCCCCATTTTGGACGCAAATCCTTGGATTGGGTTTTAATTTGAAAAAAATGTAATAAATGCGAAATCCTCGCAACTTAAATCACAACTATGTCCATTACATATCATAGCCTCGTACTCAACCCCCCTCATCGATATTAACACCACAAAGGTCAGAGACCGGTCAAACAGGTGTATCATGCACGAGAATCAACTCCAGTGTGTGTTGTTTCGTTATGATTAAACGTCATTTCCGTCTTCTGCTGAATAAATCAGTTCAGCAGTCGGCTTATTACACATTTCATTGTTAAGAAAAGTACTTGTATCTTGACCTATAATTGGCAGTATTTTGAATTCCAGTTAGGAATATTAAGTTTATCAAGGAATAATGAAAGGCTAAAAGATGAGCAAGATGGACAACGACTTTATAAAATGTCTCATTTTAGTATTAAATGAGAAACTTTCATCGGATATTCCTAGCTGGAATGTTTCCAGAAATAATAACATATTTTATAAGCAGTTGTCAAGTTGTTATATAAATAAAATCACTCAATGTTTCTTGGAATAACTTTATTCGCAAGGGGTAAATATCTATTGATAAGCGATGGCAATTGCTCTATAAAATGTCCCTTTTTGTGCCATTTATTGAGTTCATCTGAGTTCCAAGCTTGATTTCCATGCCGAAGTAATGGCAATTTTGATAAGCAGTGGACACTGCTAAGGCCATTAATGATGGTTATTCCAAGCTGGAATTCAAAGCTGGCTCTTTGCAATTGTATGATCGCTCACGTGTTTCTTGGAATCGGTATTGAAGTTTGCTAGGATATTGGATAATGATGGTCAACAGCTTTCTAAAAAAATGTCTATTTTAGTACCAATTATTGCTTTTACTTGATTTCTCATTTGGATGAAAGCCATGCTGAAGTGATTGGCAATTGATGAATCAGCTCATGTACTTTCTGGAATAATGACAGTTTGTTGCAAAGTGTGATTAGCGGTGAATAATCTCGAATATAAATGTAATTTTTGAACATTTTTCACTGTCATCAAATATTCGCAAAGGCAATTATAGAAGAATATACTTAAAACAACACCTACATAAAATAATCGGATAACAGTAGGGATAAGGAGGCGGCCATTTTGGCTGTCATCATCGATTGTGGGAATGTAACAAAATGCCACTTCAGGATTTACCCCTATTGACAAGAAAACCATTATTTAAAGTATTAACTATTTATGCCTCTACCACAGTTTGTTATTGTATGGCATTTTGTATGATTTTGTATATATTATCAGCCATTTTGGACGCCATCTTGGATTCTGTAAAATTGAAAAAAAAAGATAAAGGGGAAATTACTTATAATGAATACTTTTCAAATGTAACCTTTTTTGATGTTATACACCATTTTCTATGATCTAACGCATTTTGGCGCCCATTTTGGACGCCATCTTGGATTGGTTTTAATTGAAAAAAATGTAATAAATGCGAAATCACTCGCCAATGATTAGAAACCAAATTTCAATGTGTCCAATTTGACATCTTTTGGATGAAATACACCATTATCAATGATTTTACCCATTTTGGCAGCCATTTTGGACGCCATCTTGGATTTGTTTTAAATTTGGTAAAATTTGGTAGAATCTTTGACACCCTTTAAATGACTTGACACGAATGAAAAATCACACTAGACTGGTTTCAAACATGTTCCTTTGGGTTGGAGTCCCTTGTCACCTTTTTGCTTTTGTTTTAAGCAGCGACCATATTTCGAGGTCTACATTTAATTTTTTTATTTCTTTGATGGATATGTTTTAAATAGGGCTTTGTGCTATACCGAGCTATATACGATTCACAACAAAAATGCTTATTATGAATTTATAAGGAATAAAGATATGTTGATAGCGACGATAAAAGGGGCAAATTGGAGTTTTGATTATTTTAGAACTTCAATGCACCAATTAATCAACAAAAAACATCATCTTTGTACCTCACAATGTAGCGACTTAATCGGCAGTGACTCTTGATTCACAGCAAGAGTAACTGCAGAGTTAGAAACCATAGGATATTGGGGTACGTTATGCCACTAGTTTCAGTACAGTTAACCCGATTTGGTACACGCAAAATCGCGAGATACTGCTCAACTTACTAGACTAGTAGCTTATTCGCAGTTAGCCGATTTGTTGCACTCGGGCTATAGTGTAACAATCACGATAACCATTTAAATGTTATCCGAATTTGTCTTCACTTTGCACAATAAAGTATGAGATTATTTACAATGTCTTGTGCACTTCCGTCGCTGTTTAAGGGGTGGGGCTCTTGTGGACCCCCTAAACACCACTTTGCCTTTGAAATGTTTACCAAACTCTGGTCACTGATGGAGTACTTCAACACGATCATATAACAGTGAAAAATGAAAATCAGTTGTACCGATTCAATTGGCGGTCCAGAATCCGATTTTTATGACGCGCACAAAATTAGCATAAAAACGCCATGGCCGATTTGATTTTTTTCACTAAAATATGTATAACTGATATTTAGGCAATTACATAAAAATAAATAATTTATCGTTAAAATCTTGGGTCCACATGGACCCCTTTATACACTTTATACAAGTGTTAGGAAATGATCGGTTGCTATAGACGGGCACTAGCCCTCTCTCTCTCGGTCTTATCTCATCTTTTTAGTTTGCACTTGATTGTTATAAAGTGTGATATATAATTCAAATGCTAGCCTGAAACCAGTAGAACTAGGATTGACCAATATTTATCTTTATCTATTTTTATTGAAAGATATTGCTTACACACAATGGGCTGCTGTGATGGCCCACTGATCAGTCACCAATGTACATCCACACCGATGGCCACCGTAGTCTTGTATTGTCCCAATCCATGGCCAAGATCCTGGATCTGCATCTTGCCCACCAACTACCCGAGTACTAGAGTTAAATGCAGGACGTGTACCACAATCACCTGTTCAAAAGAGAGTGTTAAGCAAATACTAGGCATGCATTATGGTTTGAATGAAAAGGAAATGTGCATAGTTTTGTAACACACAGTTTTGTAATCGGCTTACATATTGTTAAAATATTGTGTGCATAACTTTCGCATTTATTTTTTCACACATCACAACATCTGTTTTCACCACATTTTACAACTACAATTGAAAACATGTATATAGTAAAAGTTTTGATAAACACAAGACTTTTCACCACATTTTACATCAAACTACAATTTAAAGCACTTAAATATTTACACAACACTTTACTATTTACTATTTTATGCATCAAGCAGAAACCATTTTCTGAATAGTTGATTGTCCATAAAGCGTGGAATCTGATTCATTGGGTTTTTATCTGATTCAACGATTTCCACATTTAAAACTTTGCAAAAAACTAGAGGCCTAAAAGCCTAAAAAGATCAAACTGAATTATCTTGTAGTACACCACTACAACTTTAAAATAGCAGTATCAGCCTGCGACAAATTTAATTGCTTGAATAGCATGGAATTATTATTAAGTGCAGTGGTGAATCAATGATTTTATAAATTGTTGACGTAGCACAAAAATTAAATTGTTGACTTAGCACAAAATTGACAAATTGAGAACAAAGATCCAATTAAATTTGTTTAGAATCGCTTAAGTTTGAGTAGCAAAAAGCCAATTGAGGTTTCTTAACTTTAACTTTGTTTTATTTAAAGCCAAGTAAAAGCGTAATGTTGGTACCGCCGAAGCCATGGTCCGCAGCATTAATTCGCCGGAGAAGGATACACCGGATAAAAAAGGGCAACAAGACAAGGTTATTCTTTGCGGCCATGAGCTTCGATCCGCCCAATTTTCACAACATCGTGACATGTCCTGCCTACCCCATTTCAAGCATTTCAAAAAGCCCCACCAAGTACAAGCATACAAGCAGAACGTGGGTGACTGGTCCAAACGACGGACCCTGTGGTCTCCAAGATGGACCCAGTGATCTTCAAAGGCGACCCAATGGTCCACCAACGGGCCCATTTTCTAATATGAACTGAACTATTTGATTGGCGTGAACACGTACTTCTCCGGAAAACACCGGGTGCAAAGCACGAGTGTGAATGATTGCAACAAAGTAGCAAACACTCCGCTGCCGGAAAAAAACCGCCGCCATCCTGCACACGACAGTCTCAAACTGAGGTGATTGAACCGCGACATGGGGTCAAAGCCTCGCAATAGTGTCACAACGCTAAATTGGATCTTACCGACTTCATTGTGCGATCTACAACAAATTAGGTTACTAGTTAATACGTAACCTTTCTTATTCAAATTGCTGAAGCTTGAAGTAAACGTATAATTGAATCATTTGCTCTACATCTTTTTCCTCTACTACATTACCTCCTTCCGAGCAGAAGAAATCTTCATCTCCTTCAGGCAAATCTTCACACACTGGCCAATCGAATACAGGTGGACAATTGTCAACGATAACGTCACAAAAACTTTGACATAGCTTCCAATCTTCATCCTCATGTGGACATGGCGGGAAGAGGTTCGCACATAAGAAAAGAAGGGCGTCATCATCAACACAGAGATCACTAGCATTCTCTAGATATTGCTCAAATAATGCCATGGCTTCGTGAGTGGAATTGGCCGGAGAGTTCAGGTAAAATGTCTGGTTGTACGGCAGAAGGCTTCGGCAATTTACAACTGGAATCACTTCACAGGGTGCTGCAATTCCCACAAAACAACACAATATCACAGAACAAAATAAGCAAACTGAAAATATCACATTAATCATTACCTTTATACCAGATTACTGCTTGTATTGGTTCTTTACTCATCATAATGACGGAATGAAAGAAAAAAGATACGGAGTTTTAAAGCGGCACTGGCACATTTTCACAAAATATGAAATGTCTTCAATTTGATCGCAAAGGATAGCCTAGACTATTGGAAGAATATGGATATATTTTACACATAAAAATAACATACCCAAAAATATAATAAGAGGCTAAAGACATTCAGGTAATTTGCCGTAACTTAAATCAACAAATATGTCCATTACATATCATAGCCTCGTACTCATCGATATTAAAACCACAAAGGTCAGAGACCGGTCAAACAGGGTTCATGCCACGAGAATCAACTCCAGTGTGTGTTTTCTTATGTTAAACGCCATTTCCGTCGTCTGCTGAATAAATGTCGCCGGCGACATTAATTATAAAAATCGTTCTGTTTACCCATAAGAGCGCTGATTTGGTCTTAAACATTTCAGGTGAGGATTAATGTATATAAAAGCTTTACAAAATGCAAAAATATCAATTTTAAAAAATCGCGAGGGCGCACTATTTTTCAAATGTGCCAGTGTCTATTTAAGTAGATGAATACAATCACAATTCTTTACACAGGAGATTATATTACAAAATGTTTACTTTGCATAGAAAATGCTTCATCTTTAAAGCAATTGTTTTCAATTTTGATATGTCTGAATCTGCTCCTAATTAGGAGTGTTTCATCATTTTAACGAATAACTATACCGTTCTGTGTTAAAACAGACATAAAGACAATTATTGGAAGCTCCCGCTTCAGGAGCGGCGTTTTTTAAATAGGGTATGAACATAAACGGTAACCCTTAACTATTTAACCATAACTATAACAATAATCCCTCAGCCACGGTTTTTAGCTACAAAGGTCCACTAAACCAACACCCAATTCGACATATATTAAACCTAGCCTTTCATTACAAACTTGCAGAGACCTGTTAGTTTGCATTCAAATTTTTGTTCAAAATAAAATCGCCCTGGTTAAAAACTGTCCTATTTTTAGCTTATTCACTAACAACAGTAATATTAATACAATTTACAAAGAGGTAACTCAATGTATATGAAGTCAAAAGATTCCTTTTTGAAACTATACCAGAAAAGGTCATTCGTTACTTTCTAATAATATTTTTTATATAGCGCTTTACGGCCTAAACAGCTTCAAAGTGCTGTTGCCTATTATTATTACGCTGCCATCAGGAGACCACAACCATTTCGCTTTATCTAGGTGGCAGCTGGTCAAGTGCATATTTCTATCAGCACTTAGATTGTAATATTCTCCATAACAGCTCCCCTAATTTCGCTTGGGTCGACGAGGCAAACGAGATTAAGTATCTCGCCCAGGGACACATAAACGTTGACTACAGCAGGGCTCGAACCCACGATTTACAATGTACTTAGGATCATGAGTCCTGCGCTTTGTCCCTTGCGTCACGCATTCTCTCGGTTTTGTAGGTTTGTTGGGATTATAACACCAGTGCGATGATAAACATTGGGACTCTTGGTAGTATGATTATAGCATAATATCAAACTTGCTAACAACGGACACTTTGCTAACCAAAATCATAAAAGAGTGGTTGCTACGATTACAGGGATGGGAGATCTGACACTTTCCAATTATTACTTTATAATTCCAGAAGTAAGTCATGATGATCTAAAGTTTGGCATTTTACCAATATTATCCTTTGTATCCGATGTAATTTCTAAATTCGATATAAGAAAGCTTCATCTACATTTAAAATAGTCATTCTCCTCCTTATAGTTGCAACTTACGACATAGGAGTTCATCACTAGTATCATAACAATCCACCCAACCATCACAGATTATATCAGCCGGTAGGATCTCAAATCTATTTGAACAGGCAGTGGTATCTGTAACAAAAGTAAAGTTTGTTTCTAAAATGTTATTTTGAATCCGTGCAACACGGCACAACATAAAGATATAATTATTAATAGCCTATAAGATTTCAACCTTTAAATACTTCCAACATCTAAGAAATTACATCAAGTAAGATTTTATTCCTTACATAAATGGTAAACTCTGAATTTCACATTTACGATTGTAAATCGTATGTGCCTTGTGTCCTTGCTAATACGATGAAATTGTCATAATTTAGATCTTTGCAACAGGTTGCAATCCTATGAGAAACTTGCGCAAGTATACTTCGTCCGGCCTGAACTAAGGAGTGATGTCACAGTTTTCTCGCAGCTATTGTGCATGCGTATCGCGGACGCCAACTTTGTACGTTCGCGATTACAGCTGCAGCTTACTGCGATTTGCACATTTAAGCCTGGGTGAAAGCTATGACGTCACTTCTTAGTTCAGGCCGGACGAAGTATAATCAAAATAGTCAGTACACAATGGTAACATGCTCCATGGAAGTAAATTCCCCGATTCATTTTATATATTTTTCACGCGCATTTTAATTCAACGGAGTGAATATCTTGAGCCCTTAGAACACGGTCATCTCTATTCTCTTGACTATATGTCAATGCTGCACAACCGTAAGTGAATAGATTGTGTGTTGCAAATGGAGAACTACCAATAATAATTGAAAATTCATTCTGCCGTTAAGGAAAAACTATATTCAAACAAAACCCTTCAACACAGTGACACAACATTTTTGACACAACATTGTTACATTCTGTCCTCTAATTATGTGACCAAATGATAAAAGTAAATACAAGTATATCTTCTGGACGTATGGGACTATAATAAGAATTTGGGACCATTTTGATATAAAATTGAATCGATTAAGCCCAAATTAATTGGTCGAGCTATGAGTTGCAAAAATATTGGGTGAGACGTAGTCGAGCCCAATATTTTAGAACTCATAGCGAGACCAATTAATATTGGGTGTAAATCATCCAATTTTATCCTGTTTTGGATCCGATATTTTCACACACTTGGACTCCTCAAAACATGATAATGTAATAAAATTGGATTGATTCAGCCCAAATTTATTGGTCGAGCTATGAGTTGCAAACATATTGGGCAAGACGCAGTCGAGCCCATTATTTTAAAACTCATAGCGAGACCAATAATATTGGGCGAAAATCGTCCAATTTTATCATTATCATGCGTAGGATCCGATATTATCGCGTACCGGACACCTCAAAGCATGATAATGAAACGAATTGGAGCATTTGACACCATTACTCCTAGTGGGGGACTGTAGTGCACAGATTACATGTGAGTGTGCAAATGTGGATAAAACTGTGAATTTTGGTACACATGTATTTTATGCATTGATAATAAAAAAAATTGATAGGAAGCACTTGCCACACCCCTTTCATGGCCCAGCTTGGAGTTCAAGGTTACACAGGGGTAAAAAATTAAAATGTTCCGATTGTGTTGAAAAGCACACCATGATATTTGTCTGGTTACAAGGATTCCAAAAAGGTATAGTTTGTACTATCTGTGCTTATAGTTTTGGAATTATGGGGTAAAAACTTTAAAAACGGTGAAAAAGTCAATTTTGGTTTGTACAGGGGTCAAAAATTAAATGTTGCTCCAATTTTTGTAAAACGTGGTTCAAGTTGTTGGTTCAGCTCATAGACTTTCTTGCAAATAAAGTCAAGAGCTATTGGCAGCTATTGGATTCTATTGACCTGTGACATATTTTGTTGGATAACGTGAAACCTAAGCATAACAGATAAGGCAAACTATTCCTCATTTCAATCCCTAGAGCTAGGGAAACAATTGCAAGCAACCACGTATTACCTGAATCAAAGCAACGTTTTAACATTTGACCCATGTACACACCAAAATGGACTTTTTCACCATTTTTACAGTTTTTAACCCATAACTCCGAAACTATAAGCCATAGATAGTGTAAACTATACCTTTTTGGAATCCTTGTAACCAGAGAAACATCATGGTGTGCTTTTCAATATAATCGGAACATTTTAAAATGTTGACCCCAGTATAACCTTGAAACTCAACCTGGGGTCCATTAAGGGGGGTTGGTAAGTGCTTCCATCAATTTTATGGATTATCAATGCCTAAAGTACTTGTGTGCAAAAATTCACAATTTTATCCGGAAGCGCACACTCTTTCACTACAGTCCCCTGCTATCCAGGATGCCATCTGACTATTACATTGCCATAGATTTTAGTACAATTATAACATACTTTATATTTTCAGATGCATACGCATGTTTCTCTCTATAGTCTACACGTCTAGATTTCTGATATCTAACTCTTCATTTTTAAATATAACAAGATCAAAATAGTTTCTGTTGCAATTAGTTTGCAGTCAGTCTATAATTTTATTATGTACACTGATGATAGCGGACGATTTAATTTTTAAATGGATATCTTTAATGGACTCTTTTGGACTTGGAAATGATTTCAGATTTCCAAACTTACATGTGTCATTAGTGGCTGTCAATTGGATGCTGAATCCCGCATCACTGTAAATGGAATCACTCTCAAGTGTTATGTACAGAACTTCGTTTGAAGAGACAATGTTTGGTGGAATGCGATCTTTTGTGTATCTCACAGCATTCCTAATGCTTGTCGAAGATCCAAAATAAACATAGTCTTCTCTTGCCAAATGGAAATTCGTGGTATTTGCTAGTATCCTGTAACCAAGAGCTGTTTGTACTACCCATTGGCAATATAAGTTATCGTCATAGTTGGATGGGTAATTTTTGGATGTTAGAATTACCTCTCTGTCTTCCTCTACATAAATGTCTAGTTCACCGCATTCTGAAAATAGCATATTTAAGGAGAGTTACACTTATCCTGTATCATTTACTTTATATATTTTCAGCAAATCCTTCAAGAGGGTTTATCCCTTGGCCAATGGACATTTTGTCAATGTAAAAAGTGATAAACTCGGTTCCAAAGATATGGCTGATTGAAGTATAGCAAATGACCCAAGAGTTTGTAAACAAGCGTTATAAATCTTCATACCACCATATGTTGGTATAATTTGTATATTTTAAGAAATGTGTATTGCTCTTTGAAATTTCCTAAAGAGGGGATAATCCTGTTAAATATTTTGAACCACAACTTTCGAAACAATTGCAAAATTCACTACACGAGTATATCTACACAAGATTTTGTTACTGATACAAAGGCTGCACTCATCATAGGGGTCCTTATCAAGATTTTTAAAAATGAAACGAAATTTGAGCTGTTGTTAAAAAAGATTTAACAAAAAATGCACAAGAAAATTTAAGCCAACCTACCACATTCAGGGGATTCATCGCTTCCGTCATTACAGTGCCATATTCCATCACATCGAAAACTTTCATTGTGTAAAACTTCAAGGCCATTTTCACAGGTGACAGGATCTACTGTTTTAATCAAGGATGATAAAGTCAGTTAATGTCAGTATTTCAATAAGTGGGTAACAACCCACTTAGTCATGTTCCACTGGTCAACTCCATTTGATTCAATACCACTCTGCCTAATAGGTATTTAACCCAATTCACATTCAATCCAATCCACACTTTCTGTCAAAACGTGTTTGCTTCAATACACTTTGTGCAATCGGTATTGGTTCAAACCCTATATTGTACAAAGCTCACATTTTGTCTATTTCCCATTTGTTCTAATCATATTTGGACTAATTCTCGCTTCTATAGTCTCATTCGGTACTAATAGCCATCAAATTCTATTTAGGAAAGATAGAAATAAATGTTAATTATAAGCGAGCGCGAAGCGAAGCTCTTATAGACAATCGCGTATGTACGTATTGACAGCTATTGAAAATCTATAGTCTGACAGGTTTAAAAAATACCGACCCTCATTTGATCCCCCTTTTCGTTCTTACCATTAACTCCTACGGAGTTATTAATCGGCGGGTACCGAACAGGGGCGCGCCATCTTTAAAATTTGTTATATTGAAGTTTTCATTATAGTCCGATATTCAACAATTAATTATTTTAATTCTCCATTCTGTTGTATATTTTGTTTTCTCGCAAATTCATTTTTTATGTACTTGTTTTCTAACATTAAACCTATGATAATGTTGCGCTGATATTTTAAAAATTATAATTGGAATAATTAAACAACTTCGATATTGTAGGAAGCTCAAACAAATCTAGACTTGATCGTGTTTACGATGTCCGCTCATAGGGTTTTACAACTCCGCCCAAACAATATATTGACCATTGTTTATAGCTCTTTGGCCAACAGTGAGGTTGGTTAAAAGAGTTTAGAGAAAAAAATCAAGAGACGTTTGCAGGCTTGATCTTGAAAAAAGAAAAACTAAATATAGCGAAAATGATGACGTGAACTACCTAAATGGACGGTATAGATGGAACAACTAGATTATATCGTAATTTAAATAAAACTGAATAAAGCTCAATCATAAATTATAAATATTGTTTTTTCTCAATCAAATATAAATAAATTTTCATCCTGCTCAAATACGAATTTTTTTTAGCTGTTCGTTTCAGATTAATCTTATTGTAGGGAAACAAAGCAAGGATTAACGCCACAGTGGTAAACATTATGACAATATATTGCCCGTAGGCAGAAAATGTTTGAAGAAACAACTTCAACAAGTGAAACAACATTTGTAGTCATATCATGACAACCCAATCATGTCAAAGTCTGATCATGATGAGTGGACAGTGGCCGCGGAACACGAGTTGTGTGATGTCGCTGTTATTCTGCAACCTTACCTTGTCATGCTTTGTTTAGTGCTCCAGCAGTCACAGTGCAATTTATGGCCGAGTTTCAACGCCCTTCCAATCACATGCAAAATTATATGCGTATTATCAAATAGGCTACTTCGTAGTGAAGACACAATTACTTTTTATGATTTTTGTAGCTGATTCAAATGCAATCTGATAGGGATAACTCGGTGACAGTGAGTACTACCATAAGTCACGACATGATGACTACACAAACGTGTTATGTTTTACTGACCTGCTGGAACATATGCGTTTCTGTTGACTTAGACTCAACCTCGACTCCTAGCTTAGGAAATCTTTTCATATAAACATAACGGGAGATTATCCTGGACATCACAATTCAATCTGTATGCATGGTTATACATTAGCCTGGCCTGAGGTCAGCACTGGATTATTTATTGGCCATTGCTAGCTTTTTTTGGCGAGGCTAGACTAGTATAACGTCAACATGCCTATCTTGAAATGAAGCTGTTACAGTGTGTGTAGTTTTGGTCTACGACTACGAGTCTACGTACATAGGGTTTTTTTGTTTTACATGAAAACCACTGTTTTCGGCTAATATGATATGGGCCTTGATCACGTTGACTAGATTAGAGAGTGGCTATTTCCTACTCCCCCCAAAAAAATACGTCGTGCAACCACTGTCACTTGGGTTAGTCCTACACGACAGCGTCCAAGACATACACACACAGAACTCACACTGTGCCTGCCTTGGTCCATAACTTTTGTAAAGATCCTCAAGCTAGCCCAGACTAAATGTATACATGTTCAGCCAGAAATATGGAGTAATGTTATACTAACTCACTTTATGCACTGTGATAAAAAAATGAAATGTGCACACGCAACTGTGATCATAGTTATAGGCTTACCTTAAAGTCGACTCAGAGATTTCGAAATCGTTATTTGTTTTGTGTATAGAAAAATAGTCCAATAGAACTAAAGATAGTACCTAAATGCACAATTCCGTAATTTGAGAGGAATCGGATTTTTCGTTTTGATGGCATAAACATTTATGTATAGTATGACGTCCCATAGATACTGTTTATAACAAAAATTCCTGGATCCGGAATTTTATAACAAGTTGTGATTTTCTATAGAAGGAATTCGAATTTAAGCTTAGCAACTCCCCAGTGATTAGTAGTGGAAAAGCATTATGGCCATCAAAAACACGATTTTTTGGAAACTGAGGGCGCCCTCCTCAAGGAAATCCTCCGAGTGCGGCTTTAAAGCGCACTTGCACATTTTCACAAAATATGAAATTTCTCCAATTGAAGGGGGGGGGGGGGGGGGTGCTCTCAAATGATAGTTCTAGGCCATTGGAAGAACATAAATAATATATTTTACACATAAAAATAACATGTTATACCCAAAATACAGATAGGGCATTGATAGAGAGGATGAGACATCCAGGTCAATTTGTAAGGGCCAACTTTTAAGTTTCCATAACTTTAATCCAACAATGTGTATATTAAATGACTATTTTTGACTCATCTAGTCATACTCACTGATATTAAAAACCACAAGGTTATAGACCGATCAAACAGTGTGCATAGCGTGGGACGCATGCAACGCGTTCTGTTCTTGTGTTAAATGCCATTTTCGTCTCTTCGAATTTCCTCGCCATCGACGTCAATTATAAACTCGTTCTGTGTACCCATAAGGGAAGCTGATTTGGTCTTCATCATTTCAGGGTTGGATCTTTTTTGTATAGAAAAGCCTTACAACCATGCAAATATCGATTTTGAAAATCTTGAGGCGCACTATTTTTCAAATGTGCCAGTGTCTCGTTAAAGAGATTATGAGAGATTTCCAAAACAGCGCCCCAAATTTTTTCCTCGAACTATGTTTTTCATATTTTGGAATGCTTAGCCCTCACCTGAATTGATAAGCCGAATACGCCGTCTTTAGGTAAGAAGATGATGATTTAGTAGTTCGGTCGTGGCACGACAGAAAGTCAAAGCATGGTTTTCTATGGGAATCGATTACGATAGCAGGCAAACAAGTTCAAAACAAGGCTTGTGGTTTTCTTTGCACCTGTTTGTCAATAAACTTCCAACGTTTTCTGGTAGGTGGTCCTATACAGACTACAACCCGATCCAGTGAAATTTGAGAGAATTCATATATCCTAAAAAAGCTTTCCTTCACTTAATATAATTATGTTTTCACACCTCAGGGTCGCATCATGTCCACTGTTTGGGGGGCTGTTGCTATTGACAAGGCTTTTACTGATGGTTGCTATGTTATAGGCTAATTTTTCTAAATAGTAATTTTTAGCGAAATCCTAGTGATATGATAGCTCATTTTATACCAGGGGGGGGGGTAGGACACGATCTGCTCGATTGGGGCATTGTAGATTTCCCTAAACGGTAATTTGTTGAACTGCTACATGCATGACTATGGCAGTCTCGGTCCAGTGACATTAAAAAATCTCTCTTAAACCTATTGTTCAAAAGATCTTAGTATATCATATAAATTAAGAAAAAATATTGACTTCAAAATCCGTCGGGTTAGTGGATTAACCCCGCTGCAAAATAGTGTGATTTCCAATAACGGTCATTTAGATTTAAATATTCGTGACCAGGCCTAGTCTTTAGTCAAGTCTGTGTGTAACTGTTCGATATGCGTAAGAGCGCCCTCCTACCGTTACGTCCTTGAAACAGACTAGCACCCGGAAGTTGATGCCGTTTTGAATTTGATGTTGCTGTTAGGTTGGCATGTCCTACCCCCCTGTTGATAACTTGTTTCATCAATAGATGGCACCCTTTTAAATAGACTATTTGCACAATCCCCGAAATGCATCTCATTCGGTGCCCATTTCCATCCGGGAACTTGTACCAGAGGTCATGTTTACAAAAAAAATTGTTGTTCGTTCGTGTCGCCGAACAGTGGCTAAAATTACAATACAAAGTACCTTTTCACGTGAAGTTAATCTTACAAAAATGCAGAAGAATATCTATGGAACAAAAACAATCGAGGCACTGGTGTTGAATTCACGACAAAACGTGACATTTTCGATCGTAACTGTGCCCTACTTGTCACCTGACGGACGATTACACAACTATAGTGCAACGTCACAGATAGGGTAAGTTTTCCGGTATTTTCGTTACGCTCCTAACCGTATATTTTTAGCAGACTTGAGGCTGGTAAAAGTTCCGTATGGAAATGGGCACCGAATGAGATGCATTTCGGGGATTGTGCAAATAGTATAGACTATTTGCACAATCCCCGAAATGCATCTCATTCGGTGCCCATTTCCATCCGGGAACTTGTACCAGAGGTCATGTTTACAAAAAAATTTGTTGTTCGTTCGCGTCGCCGAACAGTGCCTAAAATTACAATACAAAGTACCTTTTCACGTGAAGTTAATCTTACAAAAATGTAGAAGAATATCTATGGAACAAAAACAATCGAGGCACTGATGTGAAATTCACGACAAAACGTGATATTTTCGATCGTAACTGTGCCCTACTTGTCACCTGACAGACGATTACACAACTAGCTACAAATATAGTGCAACGTCACAGATAGGGTAAGTTTTCTGGTATTTTCGTTATGCTCCTAACCGTATAATTTTAGCCGACTTGAGGCTGGTAAAAGTTCCCGTATGGAAATGGGCACCGAATGAGATGCATTTCGGGGATCGTGCAAATAGTCTATTCATAATTTCTTCAGGGGAGGGCAGCCAAGAAATCCTAATTTTAGACATTGCCATTGGTTTAACATGGGGGGAGGACGCCTGATGTTCGATACTAGAGTTGGTATTTGGAGGTTGCCGAGCTCCTGTGAAGTTCTATGGAAAAAACCCTAAATCTGCATTAAGTGCCGGATTGGTTACCTCAAAAACCCTTGATGAAGGTTCAATTTTTACCTACGGCAGAAGACAATTTTGAGCATTTTTAACTATTTTAAGTGACTATATCTTTAGATTAAAACACAAAAAGCACGCAAGTTTTGTTCTGCACAACTTTTAGTTCGTAGAAGAACATTGGCGAAAAATGCATGCTTTGAAAATTCAATTTGCGCGCATTTCAAAATCCCTAGACGCTGTAACGTTATTTATTCAAATTTAGTCTCATCTCATGTATATGGGGTCATACCACCCATTGACTCCACGAGGTCCGAGCACGAACGTATACAAACTACACGAGACTAAGGCGCCTCATCACACGTATACCCACGTATTGACAAGGTCTGGCTCATATCGCACCTCATTTTGCGCAAATTTTTCCCTTCCAAACCTGATTGTCCTAGTTGATTTCATTTTTCGTTACTTAAAGAGACACTGGGCACTTTGCAAAAATAGATGCGCCCTCAAGATTTATTCAAACTCGATATTTTGTGCATGGTTGTAACTCTTTTCTATACAAAAGCCCTTACCCTGAAATGATTAGATAAATCAGGCTTCCTATGGTTAAACAGAACGATTTTATAATTTAGCGGTCGCCGGCGACGCGAAATTCAGTAGACGACGAAACTCGCTTTTAACACAAGAACACACACTCCGTATGCATGTTTCTCACGCTATGCACACTGTTTGACCGGTCTATAATATCAGTGAGTACGAGTCAAAAATATTCATGTAATATACACATTTGTTGATTAAAGTTATGGAAAACTTAAAAGTTGGCCTACAAATTACCTGGATGTCTTTATCCTCATATCAATGTCCCTATCTGTTTTGGGGTATGTTATTTTTATGTGTAAAATATATCTCTGTTCTTCCAATGGCCTAGACTATCATTTGAGAGCAAATTGAAGAAATTTCGTATTTTGTGAAAATGTGCCAGTGCCGCTTTAACGTATAAGATTTGTTTTATGGGCGTAGCTTTTTGCAGTTATCCGTTTTCGCACAGTTATGATAGAAAAATGACCGTATCATGAGCCTTTAACACCATAGATTGAATCTATATACATGTTTACTGGGTATTATATATAGAGTGCTAATTTTCCGAGGGATGCCAAATAAATCCGACCTCCCCCTCCCTTCCCCCGGTTTAACCACTGACCTCTATACGGGGAAGGTCAGTGGGTTTAACACGCAAAAGCGAGATCTTGATGAAAAATTCGGAATTTTTTTATATGTCGTCAGGGCTGGTTGGATTACGGCAATTTATCACAGCAATAGTCCGTACTTCACGAGGAAAATTCTGAGTTATTGATGCTATTTGAGCACATTTTGGCACATATTCTAGCTCTATGTGTGCACCCTAGAAAGAATTAATATGACTTGAACCAGGGGGCCGGACACGATCTGCTGGATTTGGGCATTTGGGATTTCCAAACGGTAATTTATGGAATTCTTGCATGCATTTTCTATGGCAAATGTGATAGAATGAAAGTGTATTCTGAGCGCTCGCTTCTCAGGTTCTACCTGCATCATTAGTTATAAACTCCAAACATATGGTCACTGCATTTGTGATTGATGTTGATTTAATCTTACTGGAATTGACAGAGGCGGATCCAGAATTTGAAAAACGTCAAAATTACCGGGGGGGGGCTGAAAGGCTGTAACTGGTCCAAAATAGCTCAAAATGGGCTGATTTTGCAAGAATTTGCAGAATTACCGGGGGGCGCGCGCCCCCTCCGCCCCCTCCCTGGATCCGCGCCTGATTGATATAATAGAGCAGGTCATGATATTTCTTGATCTGTGAGGATGTTTACAGAATGGTAAATGTGAACACATGTTAGAGTGCAAGTGTGTCAACTCCACCTAATGTTCCTTATCTATAGCCATTGTAAGTCAAAAGGCGTTGACTCAATGCCGTTAACCCAAATCCATGGCTGATAAATAACGTCACAACAATGGAGATTAGTTGCAATGATAGACATTTAATCGTTCTTTTGTCGAGACAATTAGGTCCCACTTTACTACTTACCATCTCCACCAGTATTATTTAGATAAAGGAGGAAACCTGGTCTGACAACACTGCCATCTGTGCGAAATTCGAAATACAGTGCTTCACCTACTGGAGACACAACATGTAATGCTGGCAATGAAGAGCCTGTGTAACTTAAAATTCTTGGGCTGTTCGCAGTTCCAATGTATAGGTTGTCAAAACCAAATTCTATGTTGAAGTTAATAACTGAACAAGAATTTGCCCATCGTCTGCACATCTTACTGTCCAATAGCACAGCATATTATTTTCATAAGCTATTGGATATCCATGCGACGATAAGCTGACAGAAGAATTTCTCGGCACAATGATTTCAGAGTCGGGACAAACTGTAAACATGACAACATTGCAATGTTGGTCAAAGGCAAATAATTAGAAAGCTGTTGAATCTAATTTCCAATCAAATTTGTTACTGTTCTCTTCACTAAATGTTCTAACTCATTTCTCAATACTGATATACAGCGTGCCCCACCCCTCCTCAAAATGCAATCCTCTAAGATGGTGCTGAAATTTCAAAATTATTTAACGATTTTGAAATTTTACGTTATATTCATAAAGCATAACCTTTTCTCCACATTACTGTTCAGATTTCATCTGATTTCCTTCATTAGTTTTGAGAACAAAGGCGATTAAGTAAGTGCACCACAATTTAAGCCGTTTCAAGTTTCTCTACTCTTGTCTCTTTCTTTATCGTTATCTCTTTATTTTGGTTCACTTTACTCAGTATAACCTTGTCAATTTAATATTAAACATTTAATGACACTTACCAAAGACAACCAATCATCGATAAATAATGCAAATGTTCTCTGTTCACATTGACATCTGTCATAGCGTTTGATGTAACTCAAGTTTTTTCAGTGCTAGCTGGGTGTTTGTTTATTTGTTGTTGACATTCATTATTACTCTTTCCATTCATTGGTATTTAATTCCTCCAGTGTAATTTACAATATTCACACGGATTTGTCACACGAAAGATAAAACAGTTAAATTTGGCCAAGTTGCTATGTTACTCTTCTAAATATGTGTGTAGGAAAACACTGTACAGATGATAAAAGAACGTGGATAAAACAACACGACAAATATTTTATTTTGCAAAACAACCGACAAGATTAGTACCGGGAGAATTTTTTTAGTTGAAAGACATTTTATTCAACATTTTTCAAGGTGAACCTGCTTCAACGATCTACGGCAAACTTGGATTGGGTAATTTGAGGTAGGTTTGCATAATAGCCTTTGTTTAAAAAACCAGTGAACCGTATCAAACAAAAATTGGATGGGATATACGAAAATAGCTCGCCATTTATAATTTGAATAATTCTCAGTAATTTTGAAATTATAGCACCAACTTTTATTGCATTTATTTTGGGACACTATATGATATAGTAACATATTCAAACCCCTCAATACCTGAACGAGTTCAGGTTCACACTTTCCTTAAAATATTTCAAACTTCTCGCAGCTGTAAAAGAAAGGATGGCGTGATTTAACCAGTTACTTGACACAAGGGAGCTTTAAATACCTGAAGCTTCTTCAAAGATCCATCATCGAGTGAAATGCTGCCACTTTTGGGGTTGTTTGGTTTTTATTTGGTTTTGCTTTTCAGGAAAGAAATCACTTAATTTTTTGACTTACCACAATCGCTTGACTCATCACTTCCATCACTGCAGTGAAAACTTGCCCATCACAAATCAAGCTTTGATTCATCAAAACTTCCCATTCATTACCACAGGTAATGAAGTCTGCAATATTAAAAGTTACAAAACAACTATAAAAACAGTGAATTCACAATGAATCTTTATTTTCAAACAAGAGCCAATTACTTCTACCCGTCCGAAAATAAGGTATCTTTTAGAATGGTATTTGAAATATACATTATTAATAGGTTTTACCACCACAAAAGCGTCTATGTGTATTAAACTAATTTGGTCATTAACAAAAAACACAGTGTATGTTTATTGCCGTGTGATTAATATCTGTAGATGTGAATAAGATTCAATTAAAAATAGATGGTGTTACAGTATTATTCCCGTCCGAATAATGTATTGCTAAGGCAGTATAACAGAAATTTCATTTGTAGTTTTCTGCTACCGATAGCTACCGATCAAGGACACAATAGTAACGTACACGACTTTGCACTAAGGACAAACTTGTTATGTACGGTGTGGTCACCGCAATGTCTGCACATGTAAGAAAACGTATAATTCGAGGGCATATTGTATTTTGACGGGTTGTCTTTTTAGTTGATTTAGAAATACTCCATATAGTGCACTGATCTTTGAGGATTTCTGGGCACCGTATAAAAGTACACACATACCCTAGTCCATATAGTGCACTTATCTTTGAGGTTTTCTGGGCACCATATGGAAAGTATACACATACCCTCCTGGGTTTCAAATTGAAGTTTGAAGTATTTTTCTATTTCTCACACCAATCGAAGCCCTGCTCTAAAATCAGTTATATAATTACTTACTAAAAAATTGTAATTTTATGGACTACAGAATATTTAAATAACGTAAATATGTGTCTTTGTCGCAGTGGTTTGTTTTTTTCGGCGAGGGGGAGGGGGCGGCTCGACGCCGCGCCCTTTCCCCACGGACCTGCCATTACTTGTAGCAACACAGATAGAATATGCCTTTTACTTGTTTCTGATCCCGAACCCAATTGAGCTATTAATTTAATAGTAATAATAAATAAGGCTTTACTAAAGCATAAACGTTGCATGATGGGACTACTCTGCGTCTCGGGAGGTATAGCCCCATCATCCAACACCTCGGGGGACAAGTCATTTTCACTACTCTCAAACCATATTGTATATATTTATATATACTACTTACGACACGCTTCAGTGCTTGACAGTGTCTACCGATGGAATGTGTGGGATTACTTTTTTTCGTAACATCAGTGTGTGTATGTGTGTGAGTACGTGCGTGCACACCAAATAGCTATCTGTACCTGGTAGCTATAACGTGCACGAGCTTTATTCCTTATTATAGTTGTATCGCTTCAGGTAGTCTTACGGAATAAGTTCATGCACACAACAGCTACTTTGTACTTCCTTTGTTGTTATTGTTCCAGCCACTAAACAAAGGAGTAGCCAGCTTTGTTACCTTTTATTAATGCGGTTGTTTGACGATTTAGAGAATCAAGATATGATTTTTTTGAATCGGCGCTGTATCTACGTCGAATTGAACCCGGTGTAAAGAAACTGAGTGTCCCCCATGAGAGAGTGTCCTAGCTACCATAGCAACGTGTACGGAATAAACCGTGATCTTATAGACGAGGTCATTTGGGCACAGTGCTGAAACAAATGATGCATACAGCACTCAATGGAGAACACAATAGACAGATGGGTACGTGGTAGGACATTCAGTCACACGGACACTGTAGTGTATGACACCGGCCGTATATACCAACATTTGAAGTGGAAGAAGGAGGCCGCAAACTTGTTATGTACGGTGTGGTCACCTCGATGTCTGCACGTATAATTCGAGGGCATATTGTATTTTGGCGGGTTTGTCTTTTTAGTTGATTTAGAAATACTCCATATAGAGCACTGCTCTTTGAGGATTTCTGGGCACCGTATGAAAAGCACACACATACCCTAGTCCATATAGTGCACTTATCGTTGAGGTTTTCTGGGCACCATATGAAAAGTATACACATACACTCCTGGGTTTCAAATTGAAGTTTGAAGTATTTTTCATTTCTCACACCGATCGAAGCCCTGCTCTAAAATTAGTTATATAATTACTTACTAAAAAATTGTACTTTTATGGAGTACAGAATATTTTCCAACGTAAATATGTGTCTTTGTCGCAGTGGTTTTTTTCGGCGAGGGGGAGGGGGCGGCTCGACGCCGCGCCCTTTCCCCACGGACCTGCCATTACCTGTAGCAACACAGATAGAATATGCCTTTTACTTGTTTCTGATCCCGAACCCAATTGAACTATTAATTTAATAGTAATAATAAATAGGCTTTACTAAAGCATAAAAAGTTGCACGATGGGACTACTCTGCGTCTCGGGAGGTATAGCCCCATCATCCAACATCTCGGGGGACAAGTCATTTTCACTACTCTCAAACCATATTGTATATATTTATATATACTACTTACAACACGCTTCAGTGCTTGACAGTGTCTACAGATGGAATGTGTGGGATTACTTTTTTTCGTAACATCAGTGTGTGTATGTGTGTGAGTACGTGCGTGCACACCAAATAGCTATCTGTACCAGGTAGCTATAACGTGCACGAGCTTTATTCCTTATTATAGTTTTATCGCTTCAGGTAGTCTTACGGAATAAGTTCATGCACACAACAGCTACCTTGTACTTCCTTTGTTGTTATTGTTCCAGCCACTAAACAAGAGTAGCCGCGCTTTGTTACCTTTTGATTAATGCGGTTGTCTGACGATTTAGAGAATCAAGTAATTTTTTGAATCGGTGCTGTACCTACTCGAATTGAACCCGGCCGTATATACAACATGTTAAGTGGAAGAAGGAGACCGCAGGCCGAGTTCTTCCAGCGTTCTTCGTTCTTAAACCCTCACATTTCCCTGCTACTGGAAATCAATTATCTTTAAGTAAAATCTTAACAAAATATTGAATCTCTACGTCACCCCATACTAATCACACCGGCATGATCATAATCCGATCAATCCACATAACTTACACTCTCATTGGTTAAAATATACAGACCACCGCGATTGATACACATCGTAATTATCGGATAGCTTTCTAACTTCAGTCCATGGCACAATGTAACAATTTTTTTTATAAAAACATCTTTATTTGATTTGAGCATTTCAAAAAAGAATATAACTTTATGTAATTATTCGTGGAGACGGCAGCTAAACTATAGCTCGCTGAGCCACGCTCTTTCGTTTCTCACCGCCTTCGTAGCCCGCGCTATTTGTAGAGGCCGGCGCATGGATTCCCATCGCCATTGGTAATCGATTCAAAACGAAACAAATACAGCGGAATTAACTGGCGAACACTGTTGCTGCTGCGGAAACGGTCCGGTGAAAATCATGGTGAAATACATCGTTTTGTCACTCACTGCCATAGGCTTAGGAAGCGGGGGGGGGGGGGGGGGGGGCTCAAATACCCATGAGCCCCCCCCCCCAATACTCATCACACTTTTTTTAACTCAAACATCAATTCCAAAGCTTCCCCCACCCCGTTGGCGTGTACCGACACGCATATTGTACTGATAAGCCGGTTGCCCCAAATGTTTTACCATCACCTTCAAAACCTCGTCCGACGACAACAAAGTAGTATTGACCAATTCTTATCAACCAATATGAAGTGTTGTGGTGCTCTCTCTTTCTCTCTATTCATGCACCCTCAAAATATTTTGGCAAAAGTGAAATTCTGGGGCCAAACTTCCAAAATTTTAAGATTTTTAACAAATTTTAGCCAAAAATTGCTGATATTTGCCCAAATTTGGTATTTTTGCCCCAAATCGCTGATTTTTTGTTAAAAATCCGTTATTTTTTCTCTTCTGCGGGGGGGGCGGGCGCCAACAGTGGGGAAGAAAAAAATGGGTGGAATTGTCCCCCCTTCGCTGGCGCCGCCACTGCCTCCCCACTCGGCGCTTCGCCGGTGGGCCCGCCCCAATCCTGAAAATCTTCCTAAGCCAATGACTGTGTAGAATTATTCGAGCTAGCCTGGATAGAACTACGTATGTGCTGAGCACGAGCGTATTTGAAGCTACGGCTACGTGTACTGATGTGATACGTTACTATTAATGTGAATTACAGTCATTGTAGTGAACGTTGTTGTATTGTGAGGTACCGTAGTTTCATTGCATCGATCAGCCATGGTTTTCCGGCCAAGTTTTCCTCATTTGTGCAGTATGTTTGAAGTGCCTTGTTATTTGGTTATGGTAAGTTCCCGGGGTAAGTTCTTTCTAGACTACGACGTGCGTGTCCACTAACTCTCGGCGTGAATTTGTGAACTTCTGGCTTGAAATATGGGATGTTCGTCACATGTCACATGCGTGGCACGATGATGCGCGGGTCAGGATTCATCGTTTTAATTTAATGTTCAAAATCATCTGTCATATCTGTTGATTTTGACTGGTCACTGCAGTACGGTGTATGGTATTTAATAAAATGACTGATAGTGTTTTTGTGATACCGCATTATGATGATCCCGGACCATGATCAGTGATCTGGGACACTGACAGCTTGCTTGGAAAAAAAAGTAGTTCCAGCATTTGTCTGCTTGGTGATCTGCCCTGCAACCGACGCGCGTATAAACTGATTCAATCGGCGAATCGAACCCAGCATCAGCCAATGAAATTGCTTACATTTTCATTTCACAGCTGTTTAAGAATTTACTTTATAGACAGTTGCATTGCTCATATTGCAAAGCGATTATCTGATCAATCATAATTAAGACTCTCATTTCACACAATCCCTCTTCACAGAACATTCCCGAATTTCTAGTACCAACTCAAACCGAGCATAAAATATGGTAGTTAACCATGATGTGAATGTTTCAAATTTTGGCAAACGATTATGAAGGCCATGCAAAGTTGACAAAGTGAAAATTTCACATGGACGTGAAACTCGACCATTCAACAGTTTAAGTTAAAGGGGCATTTCGTGATCAACAACCTCGCCCCCACCTCGACTTACTAAAAAGTTGAGATTTTTATACAATCTGAACCGTTAGCCTTAGTAATCCACGTGTACCTAATCTTACGTGCAAATTCGGTCGTATCTGTAAGAAATTCGCAATTTTGTATTTTCTGTCCGTACACGGACAGAAATTATAGCACAGTGGCCTATGGGAGCGTGGGAAACAAGCTATTGCTCATAACACAAAACCGCAAGATCGCGATCAACTAAAATTTTGTGAATTAGCTTTTCTCTACAATATCTAGTGAAGAATGAATAAAACAGAATGTGCTTGAATCACGAAATGCACCTTTAATATACCTATACCATTGTACGAGTATACCTGTATCATTGCACGAGAGCACCATATTGAATCCACTTCTTCCGGGCGAATTATTTTGGACAATGAAAGTAATCACTGCGGCATTGCTTCCCACAGGTGAAACCAAGTCTGGAGGCAAACTATTTCTGGTAAAGCTCACTTCACTCCAATTTATAACATCTCGTCCAAAGTGAAGATAGTCGCCAGAGTACAGGTCGAAATCGAGAAAATGAACATAGACTCTTTCACCAGTTGCAGACGTAACAATCCATTGGCATGTAATATCTGACTCGAAGGATGCTGGATAGTTGGATGGGAAGTTTGCAGAAGTAAGGGTAAAGGTTGTGTCATCCTCACAAATGGTTAAGTTAGATTCAGTTCCACAATCTGCAATGCAATATAAATTCTTGCGTCAACATATCAACATAAAAGAGTAAATATGAAAAGAAACTGAAAAAGAAAAGAAATAACGATATTTTGCCCACTCTTTCTTTTTAGGCATATTAAGGATATGCCTTTTTGGTGATAAACCATATTAAAAACATTGTTGCTTAGTTCGATTATATAAGATAATGACCACCATTTATGCTCATGGAGCATACGTTTCAGAGTGGCGATATTCATTATTTTGAGTGCTGAGTAATATCAATTCTGTAAAGGTTGTCAAGAGTTAAAAATTCAAATCCGATAAAGAAATCGTCGCTGGTCTAATAAACAGTTCAAAATATATAAGTCCCTCCCTGACAAAGGTACACGTTTCTGGAAAGGTTAGGCTCCTTAACCTGTTACAAAAATGTTAAATGTTCACTGCAATGTTACACATTTAATGTGTAAAAAAAAATCACACAATAGTTAATCTTCTCCCTGAAATGACGTCATTTATTAAATTTGATGACGAATTAAAAATGACACTTTCGTGCATAGGATTTAACAATCGAGAAAATCCCGGACGGAGAAGTACCAACATGCCTAGTACAACACAGGAATGCCACAGACACTTGATTTTGGTACCAATGGATAGCTATGGTCAGCTTCTTTCCATTGCTACCAAAACGAGTACCAACATACCTAGAATTAAGTCAGGTTGACGTTATAAAGTTCACATGTCAGCACAACTGTCAATTTCCATAGTACACAGTGTAAAAAGTTTGCTAGATCCGATTTCCACGCGGTTTTTGCTCTCTTTAATGGGATATGACTAGTTTAATATTCAGAGAGTTTTAGTGCTATATTTTTGAGTCGGAAAATTGCGAAATATCAATTTTCTACCCTATATCCAGTATGTTTACACTTTCCTCAACTTATGACGTCATAATGACGTCATAATGGGAATATTGGTACTTAATTTGATACCAATGGAAAGAAGAAGCTCTAAGCTATCATGTGGTACCAAATGTATGGGAATCGGATGTTCAGTAATAGGGAATAAAGAATCTTTAAAAATATCTTTAAAACTTGATTTTCTCGACTGTTAAAGCCCTATGCAAGAAAGTGTCATTTTCTATTTGTCGTCGTTTTAGGAGAAGGTCAACTGCTGTGTGAAACTTTTTTTGCCCATTAAATGTGTAACATTTCCGTGTACATTTTACATTTTTGTAACAGGTTAAGTAGCCTAACTTGTCTAGAAAAATGCACATTTGTTAGGGGGGCTTACCTTTTTGAACTGTATAGTTAACTAGCTACGCTCAAGATACGATGGTGTAAGGTTCGAATCCTACTCTATTTTATTTTATTTTAAACAGTTGAAGAGCTGATATGCAAAAGGGCTTACGTCCATTTTTACCGAAATTTAGTTATTAGTATTACGTTATAATGCCAATAAAAGCACACATTTTGGTGCTTGTTTGACTTTCATAGCTCCTTCCCTTCCTGAGATATCGTAATTTTTCCCTTTCGGAAATCTTCGGGAATTTCCGGAAATTGGACTTAAAAAGCTTATAAAACCTCGGAAAAATATTTAGGTTTTCCATTTTTGGTAGCTTTTAATGTTCTGTAACTTTTAAAACCAGAGTAAAATGTTTTTAAGTCGCGATGTGTGAAAAAACTAATTATGTAGCAGAAGATCTCGATGAAACTAATTAAATTAAATTTAAATTAACTGTTCATAATTTAAAAAATAAATGAGATATTCAATTAGTTCTTTTTGATTTTAAAAGCATTAGTCAAGGTGAATAATTTATTGACAAAAGATTGAATCAATTTTAATCACAAAGGTGGTTTTTAGAAAAGGGTCAATAGTTGTTTTACAAAAGGGCTTACATCCACTTTTTCAATTAAAGTTATTTAATAATTAAGAAAAAATAAAGATGACATTTGAACGATCTTACCTTTTTTCTATATTTTCTTACTCAATATTCAATCATTATAACACCTTACTGACACCATATCAGTTTTTCCTCTTTTTCTAAAATTGCATTATTTTTCAGGATAGAGAATCAAGAAAATCAAGATAAGAACAACTGTCCTATGAAGTTAGCAAGGAAGACATGCTTCTGGAGCATGAGTGGTGCAGAAACTCCAACGTGCTGCTTAGTTGCATGGAATAAACTTGGATGAATATCCGACGCAAATAATTAACCTGATAGAATTCGATATAAAGATCACGTGTACTATGGGCTATCTCCCAAAGCTATACGTCCATCGTGGCATTAATCGGTAGGAATTTTATTCAGGTATGCAGGTAATGTTCAGAGGAAATAATAGATTTTATTTTTCTACATTTCACAGTCAAAGCTCATCACTTCCATCGTGGCATTGAGTGATAAAATCACACTGGTCCCAACATGATGATAAGCACTCTCCACTTGCACACTGGAATTGGTCTGGTCTACACAATCGTGAACCTATCCAAAACAAAATTATGTACAAAATAGCAACCGAAATAGCACATCAACAAAAGAAATGGTCACAGATTAAGGATAAAACGTGGATATTATTAACCGTAATTTCATACCTTTGTCAAATTCAAAGGAAGGTGGAAGCACTTCATCCTCCTAACTTACAGTAAGGGAACTACATGTATGTGAATGACTATATAATATACAAATGATTTGTTTCGAGTAAAATCAGTAATGAAGATGAATTGCGAAATTTGGAATTTAAGCTTTTAGCGAGGCATGTGTTATTTTTACATTGTTTTCCAAACCAAACCATTGCTAATTCGATATAAACATAAACTTACTACTTATTCCATTAATTGTTTCATATATGAAGTCTTGAAACCACGCCAATCTAGATTCTAACCTGGTGTTCTTCGAGACATCCAATACCAGCTGGTAACTCCCACAAGATGCCACAGACCTGATTCATCTCGACACACAAGTGGACCTCCACTGTCTCCCTAAAATAATGTTTAATATAAAATGTAGAGAAAGGGAGAGAAAATATTAACATCAATACACCAAATGCCTCAGAAGAAACAACGTCCTCTCATTTCCGTATATCATGTCCATCCACTGTTGTACGAAGCCTTATCATGTTACCATGCTGAATTATGGCCTACCCTTTCACGCTGGCCTATTGCGAGTTGAAAGGAATCCTGGGGTACGTTCGCGAAACTCAACGGCATACTATGTCATGCCTGAGTGGAACAATTTGTCCACTGAGAGTGGCAAACACGACCTTTGAATTCAGCACCCTCACATTACCCTAAAATATCTTGTTTGCCAACTTTTAGCACGAACAAGATTTTATTAAAGTAATAATAGAATATGTTTTAAGAGCGCCCCCAATTTTCCAACATTTTGAGATTTTTGCAGAGTTGCATTGGTAATTGGTTACTTTACACGTGAATGGTAAGGCTCGAAATTCTCTTTGTGCCGCATAAGAAGGAACTTTGTAAAATATCGAATCCTGATAATAATTCAACGGCCGCTGAAAGCGTGATTTTAATATGAAATAGCCGGCAAATAGCGCCATGTACGTGTCAACGCCCACCCATTAGCTGTTCCTTTGGTTCAAGCACGTCAGATTAGAATTATTTTGATGAGATTGTGCTATTTCTTTTTCGATAGACAGATGTTTCACGTTTCCAGTGCTGGCGTTGAAATTGAATGATGAAATTGGGATCGGGGATCCCCATATCCAATTACAAAATCCCTTCTTTTAGGACGCGTGCACACTTTTGAGCATTTACGTGAATTTGGACCAGAGTTTATTTTTTTTTCATTTGTATGTTTGTTTACATTTAGTATATTAACAACTTTTCTTTAAAACTAATTACGAAAAAATATGCCAGAAATATTTAAAGGTCCATGGCCCGATCGCTAATAGCCTCGTCCCCAGAACCACAGATTTTACCGGAAGTGGTCGAAATTTTGGTATCAGAAGAAAGCTACTATTTTTCTCATTTTACCTGTGAAATCTTAGGTTTAAAGGAAGTTTGGTTTGGACGTTATGAGCGAAAATGTACTCCATTTGGTCGACCAATATTAATTTTACACAGTACTCTATGGGGCTCACAAAATCACGTTCCTAGCTTTCACATCAAAACGGATTGAAATTTTTTTTTTTTTTTTTTTTGGGGGTGTAGGTGGATTGCTGTTGGGTGTATGTGAGGTAAAAAGTACAGAAACCCGACAGAAAAGTTGGGGGTAAAAAGTACAGAAATCAAACAGATGAGCCAGAACTGACCTTTTACATCTACTGTATGTTTGTTTACATTTAGTATATTAACAACTTTTCTTTAAAACTAATTACGAAAAAATATGCCAGAAATATTTAAAGGTCCATGGCCCGATCGCTAATAGCCTCGTCCCCAGAACCACAGATTTTACCGGAAGTGGTCGAAATTTTGGTATCAGAAGAAAGCTACTATTTTTCTCATTTTACCTGTGAAATCTTAGGTTTAAAGGAAGTTTGGTTTGGACGTTATGAGCGAAAATGTACTCCATTTGGTCGACCAATATTAATTTTACACAGTACTCTATGGGGCTCACAAAATCACGTTCCTAGCTTTCACATCAAAACGGATTGAAATATCGGCGAGTAACTTTACAGATGGGGGTTTCTGGGTGAAGGCCATTCTATCAAGATGAAAACTTTATATACTTAAAGAGACATGAGGAGATTTCCAGAAAGAAGCGCCCCCAATTTTTCTCGAACCCCGGTTTTTTACATATTTGGAATGCTTACCAATGTATTAGATCACACCTGAAGTGAATAAGCCAAATACGCCGTCTTTATGTAATAAGATGATGATTTAGTACTTTCTGTCGTGCACGACAGAAAGTCAAAGCATGGTTTTCTATGGGGAGCGATTACGATAGCAGGCAAGTTCAAACAAGGTTTGCAGTTTTCTTTTGCACCTGTTTGTCAAAAAACCTTCGAAACGTTCTCGGTAGGTGGTCTACAACCGATCCAGTGAAATTTGAGAGAAATTTGTATCCTAAAAAAATCTCCTCCTGTCACTTTAAATCGGACCATCCCCCTTTAAGAGAGCCAAGTACGTAGCATGTTTGATGTCTAACTTGCCTTAACACCTGTTAGTTGGTTTAAATTACCTGACACGTGTCCATGCCTTCTCGCCCCGCACAAATCATGCCAATGGATATATCGCTTCCGTATCCGAATTCACTACTTCTGCATCTCTCAGTTGATATCAAAGGTACCCCGACTTCTTGGAGGCGGTCTGGACCGTCGAAGTAATAATCACCTTCATTGGAAATCACAAGGAAAAAAGTCAATTAGACAACATGACAACTTTGAAACAAGATGTAAAAAGTGATCAAACTGGTAAGCATTGATAGGGGTTTCTAATTCTATATAATAAAAAATAGAATACAAATGTTGACTCCACATATTGTAAAAAGACTCAACCTTTTTGTATTATACAAAATATGTTTGTCATTTGACATTCTCTTACTATGCTACTTGGTTTGATCCTAGACAACTATTTGAAGTCCCCTTTATTATGACAACATCAAAATCAAATCATGCCAGGCGCACGATAACATTCGGGAGACGGCCTCATTGAAGACCAGAGCATGGGCGTGAGGTTGAATACTAATGCATTTTTATCGGTGAATAGACCAGAATGGACAATTTGGGTAATGAAGGTCACTCTTCACATAAGAGGATTCAGTTTCCAAAATGCACCAATAAGGGTACGAAATATCATAAATTATTCCTTAACGGTGTGGGGCAAAATAGATCAAAGGACAAAAAGCTTTTTGCTGGTGTCCTAAGAGCCAATTTTCAACATTCAGTTAAGTTTTAAGTAAATTTTTCGTGCATGTGCGAGAGTAAATTTCATACTTTTAAAAATGTATCATATAATTTTTGACATGAAGGAATGATAAGGAACGATGTCTTTGCATTAAGGTCCCTATGAACTCATTAGACCACAAACGGGCATACAGAAGATCTTGACCACTTAATTGTTAAAAGTACTTTTCAGATGTGACAAGAAAAACCGTGAGATAATAAACAAAATTGTCACTCGCATCTTTGTCATCCCATTTCTTATTTCTGAATTGAACTATTTCTTTTGTTTTTCAATGTTTTTTCAATTTTTTTTAATGTTTCAACTAGTGAAGCGGAATAAAAACAACTTGCGATGGAGGTCGCATGTTACCAGGATAAGGCTTTCACCTCAATAATCCTTACTTGTTATTTAGATTTATGCATGATATCACAACGCACCATTTCAAATATATTGATATTGGCATTAAAATCGATATTGAACTGGGATATTTAGATGTCAAATAATACCTGCTCACACTTGAACTGGAATACACGTGCTCGCATGCACACACACGCACGAACTACAATGCACACTTGAAGTGAGAACACGAGATCAGCAAACATACGCCCACTCGCGTTCTACCTGACATTCAAAGACACAACATAATGACTTGCCTTCCAGTGTTCGACCCCAGCCAGCTACCATACAGCCCTCGCTGTAGGTGAGCGTTTCATCGAGATCTTCCGCTACACAAGCTGGTCTCACATAGTCTGAGAATTCAATGGGATGCGAGAGATGTAGGAGTGCGATATCATTCTCTTTAGTAAAAGAATCATATTCGGGGTGAATTATAACATCTATGACATTTCGTTCCTCTTCCTCTGGCAGCACCTCACTCTGCTTGACAACGCCAAACCTCACCCTTAATTCACCAGGGCTTTCGCTAGAGGAGAGAAAAAAGATGAAAATAAAATCTTTAACTTCGAAATTGTTCCTGACTTTAGATTTAGTTTCATTGATTGACCACTTAAACTTGATTATTTCATTCACAAACACAAGGCCATTTTGTGGGCTGTGTGATTTAACACGTTTTTATCTTCATGAAAAAAAACCACATGAATCGGCAATAGGTGCGTATTCAGCATAAATCAATCAATTACTAACACCTGATGGCACCGAACCCCCCCCCCATGTCCACAAGCAAATTCGTCATTATTATTATTTATTATTATCACATGTTACCCATTTAAGATTTCGGCTGGATTAATTATCTAAGGTCGATATGTTGTTTGCAGGGTTGGGTATGTGCTGATCTAGTTGATCTGTCAACATTAAAAAAACACTCCTTGCTGAATAACTTGATGGATTTTGATGAAACTTGGGTATGAAAATTCAGTACCAACCTCTCCCCCACCCCCTCCCACTTCCCCCGTTTCTCGCCTCCTCTCTTTCTTTCTTCCCTTCTGGCTTTCAGCGCCCTATCCATTATTCAACCTGTTTCTGCCCTTTGTCGTCACACCGTTCTTTTCTCTTTCTTCTTTCTTTCCTTCCTTCCTTCCTTCTTTCTTTCTTTACTGCCTTCTTTCTTTCAATTTTTTTTTTTTTTATTTTCTTACAGACACAAAGAATTCTGATCTCTCAGCATGCTAATCACCGTTTAAGAATACAAAATAGCCAGAGACAGTATTAGGAGTATTAGGATTGTTCAATATCTACCTTTATCTATTTTTATTGAAAGATCTTGCTTACACACAATGTGCTGCCGTGACGGCCCACTGATCAGTCACCAATGTACATCCACACAGATGGCCACCATAGTCTTGTATTGTCCCAATCCATGGCCAAGATCCTGGATCTGCATCTTGCCCTCCAACTACCCGAGTACTAGAGTTAAATGCAGGACGTGTACCACAATCACCTGTTCCAAAGAGATTAAGCAAATACTAGGCATGCATTATGGTTTGAATGAAAAAGGAAGTGTGCATAGTTATGTAACACACAGTTTTGTAATCGGCTTACATATTGTTAAAATATTGTGTGCATAACTTTCGCATTTATTTTTTCACACATCACAGCATCTGTTTTCACCACATTTTACAACTACAATTGAAAGCATGTAGTAAAAGTTTTGATAAACACAGACTTTTCATCACATTTTACATCAAACTATATACAATTGAAAGCATGTGCTCAAAGATTTGATAAACAAACGTCTTAAATATTTTACACAACACTTTACTATTGACTATTTTAAGCATCAAGCAGAAACCATTTTTCTAATAGTTGATTGTTCATAAAGTGTGGAATCTTGATTCATTGGATTTTATCTAATTCAACGATTTTCAACATTTAAAACTTTGCAAAATAACTAGAAGCCTGAAAGCCAAAAAATATTCAACTGAATTATCTAATTATCTTGTAGTACACCATGTTAACTTTAAAATAGCAGCATTGGCCTGTGACAAATTTAATTGGTGAAATTAATGATTTTATAAATTGTTGACATAGCACAAAATTTAAATTGTTGACGTAGCACAAAATGAGAACAAAGATCGATTAAATCTGCTTTAGAATCGCAGAAATTTGATTAGCAAAAGTCGAATGAGGTTTCCTTTGACTTTGCTCAAGCCAAGCAAAAGAATAATGTTGGTACCGCTGAAGCTCATTAATTGACCGGCTGCCCCGAAGTAAAATAGGGCAACAAGACAAGGTTATTGTTTGCGGCCATAAGCTTCGATCCGCCCAATTTTCACAACACAGTGACATGCCCTGCCTACCCCATTTCAACCATTTAAAAAAGACCCACCAAGTACAACCACACAAGCCGAACGCGGGTATCAGGTCCACACGACGGACCCTGTGGTCCCCAAGATACAGACCCAGTGGTCTACTAAGGCGACCCAATGGTCCACAAACGCACCCATTTTCTAATTTCAGGACTGGACAAAACCCATACCAAGATCAAGAACAAGGCCCCGCGCTGTCACCAACAAGCCGCGGCTAACAAACATTATACCCAAATGCCATACCGCGTAAATTTCAAATTTGGCTGGGGGGGGGATATTGCGTAGGAAGGCAAACATCTTGTCTGTACGAAAAATATATTGGCGCGAGTACGCACTTCTCAGGAAAACACCGGGTTACTAGTTAATACGTAACCTTTCTTAAAATTGATGAAGCTTGAAGTAAACTTATGATTTAATCATTTGTTCTACACCTTTTTCTTCTATTTCATTACCTTCTTCCGAGCAGAAGTAATCTTCATCTCCTTCAGGCAAATCTTCACACACTGGCCAATCGAATACAGGTGGACAACTGTCAACGATAACCTCACAAAAACTTTGACATAGCATCCAATCTTCATCCTCATCTGGACATGGCGGGAAGAGATTCGCACATAAGAAAAGAAGGGCGTCATCATAAACACAGAGATCACTAGCATCCTCTAGATATTTCTCAAATAATTCCGTGGCATTTTGAGCGGACTCGGCCGGAGAGTTCGGGTAAAATGTGTGGTGTACGGTAGAAGGATTAGGAAGGTTTCGGCAAATTACAACTGGAATCACTTCACAGGGTGCTACGATTACCACAAAACAAACACAATATCACAGAACAAAATAAGCAAACAGAAAATATCCCATTACTCATTACATTTATATCAGATTATTGCCTGTATGGGTTGTTTATTCATTCATAAAGGCGGAATGAATTCTAGACAAGATACGGAGTTTTAAGTAGATCAATGCAATCACAATTCTTTGATAAGTGATATTTACAGGAGTCCACAAAAAATGGCGCAAGGAAAAAGCAAACTTCTCCCCTCAAACCCTCTCCTTGTCCCCTCGATGGAGGTGAAACAAATTTTCTCTTAGCGTAGACAAGTCTGGTAATGGCCTTGTGGTGGTGTCAGGGATTTATTCACTTAGTAAGCTTTCCGGTACGCGTGTAGGCCATGATGGCAGTGACTATATACACGGCCGCCGTGTACCTAAAAAACCGGAGACTATTACACGGCAACTTCGTTTTTCTGTCAATCAACCTGTGTTTGGCTTCCTGCGGCTCCCGTCAGTGTAGCCTTTATAGGCGGAACCATGCTCAATAAAAATCACAGCCTTAAAAGCCCCAAAATACGATTGAAATATTCCATTTCAGTATATTTTCACCTAGCACAACAAAGGAATCCATAAAAAAATAATGTTTATGTACATCATTTGGATAGTACAACTCTAACTTGAGTGGTACAGTGGAGGATTGTATAGTGGTTTTGTACAGATTTCACAGAAATAGAAACAAAATGGTAACCGCAATGTTCAGGACCCACGTTTAAAAATAAATTACAGGAGATTCTATGAAATCACAACGGTCAATGAGGCAAAGCATTACACCAATTCTTAGACCAAAAGAGGGATCTAAGTTGCCTCTTTTAAAATGTTGCTTAGTGCATACTCTACAAAAACGTAATAAAATAAGAAAAATAATGGTAGGCCTAAATAAAAAGAAAAATTAACAAATCAAAAAATCTAAATACACAGTTGGACAATAAATGACGAAGGATTATGCTTTAAAACAAAATGAAACCAAATAAAGAAGATGCTAAATTAAAAAGAAATAAAAAAGATAACGAAATAAAAACGAAGATAATACAATAAAATAAAAATGATTTAAAAAATAAAAACATACTAATATAAAAATAAATACAAACCAAAAATAAAAGATTAAAAATAAGTAAAGGACAAAAATCAAAAATAAGGTAATAAAAGAAATTTAAAATTAATAAATAAACTTAAAACAAAAAGTACATTTACAAACAATACAAACGAAAACAAATTAGATTCTAAATTCCATATGAGTTAATAATTGGCATGATTACTAATATGCTAGCAATTGTAGCAAATATAGGTGGTGGATGCGTAAATGAACATTTTTAGAGCCACTAGCCTATTTCTATGATGAAGCCATCACATCACGGCTGCCGGGTCATATGACATTAATAACGGCTGCCGGGCTCAAGTGACATAAATACACGGCGCGGCAGGGGGGTAGGGAACGATCTGCTCGATTTGGCTTGGGGATTTCCAAACGGTCATTTAGGAATTCTTACGTGTATTTTCTACGGCAGGCCTCGGGTCCCACGTGACATTGCAAAATCACCTTTTAAACCATCGTTCAATACAATCGTAGTAAATCATGATAATTTAGGAAAAAATATTGAATTCAAAATCCGTCGGGGTTAGTGGATTAACCCGATGCCCAAAATAGTTTCATTTCAATAACGGTCATTTAGATTTGAATTTTCGTGACCAGGCCTGGCCTTAAGTCAAGTCTTGGTGTGACCGTTCGATATGCGTAAGAGCGCCCTCCTACCGTTAAGTCTTTGAATAAGACTAGCACTCGGGTTACGCTGAAAGTTGATGCCGTTCCGTTGCCGCCGGCAGCTTTTTGCCGTGTATGTAGCCTCGGCAGTAAGGCTTTACTACATACACGGCTGCGGGCAGCTAACAACCGGAAGCTATATACACGGGGCCGTGTATATAGTCTTTTGCATCATGATACGGCTGTCCTAACATGGACCATGATTATAGGACCTCTGATATTATCTATGACGATGTAACTTCTAATTTCGAGATGAGAAAGCTTCATCTACATTTTAAACAGTCATTCTCCTTTTATAGGTTGCCAAACTTAAGACATAGTAGTTCATCACTAGTGTCATAACAATCCACCCAACCATCACAGATTTTATCAGCTGGTAGGATCTCAAATCTATTTGAACAGGCAGTGTATCTGTAACAAAAGTAAAGCTTGTTTCTAACCATGTTATTTGGAATTCTTGCTAAACGGCACAACATAAAAATATAATTTATAATATTTCAACCTTAAAATGTTTCCATAATCTAAGCAATTACATCAATAAGGTTTTATTCCTTATATAAATGTAAAACTCTGAATTTCACATTTACAATCGTAAATCGTATGTTCCTTGTGTCCTTCCTAATACGATGAAATCGCAGAATTAAGATACTTTGGAATGGTGTCATTCCTATGAGAAACTTGCGAAGTAATCAAAATGGTCAATACAATGGCACTATTCTCCATCGAAAACTAAATCCCCTGATTCATTTTTAGTTTTTTCACGCGCATTTTAAATCAACAGAGTGGAATATCGTGAGCTGGAACACACGGGCATCCCTTGGCTATGTCAATGCTGCACAGCCGTAAGTGAATAATTTTGTGTTGCATATGAAAAACAACAATAATTCATAAAACGAATCTTTTTTTTTTGAGATCGAAAATTCACTCTGCCATGCAGGAAAACTACATTCAAACAAAATCTTCAACAACAGTGGACAAAGCGATCTGCCACACACGCTCTTTTGCATAAAAATCTTCCCCTGTAGGCAAGGAAAGACGTAAAAATTGCCAACAAACCAATACTCCTAATCTCTCAAATTGGAATGTCTAGAAAAAAATATGCGGAACATGCAAATCATCTGTGTGGGTTTGTATACATGGTCAAAATCGGAGTCTTTGAAATGTTTTCAATTCTACACCACTTATTCACCTAGTCATTCAGTCTATTCGCCTAGGATTAAAAAAGTAGTTTGCCCGCGGTAATTAGTTTCGGGATTGCAAGCTCAAAACAGTTAATTCTAGGATTAATTAAAAGTTCTCCTCAAATCCATAACAAAAATCACATTGCTCTACATTTTACATTTCAGTGGGTAAATTAGAAGATAGGAATTAATTACCCCAGATAATATATGCACACCGTTGTTACATTTGTACCTAATTTGGGAACAAAATGGATAAAAAAGTAAATACAAGTATATCTTCTGACGGATGGGCTATATAAGACTTGACACCTTACTCAGGATGCCTCTTTGTTGACTCGGGACTACTAAAAGTGCCATAAATTTTAGTACAATTATATCCAAAAATTATATTTCCAGATGTATGTTCCTCTCTACGTCTACACGTCTAGGCCATTGATATCTAACTCTCATTTTTACGTATAATGACGATCGAAAGCGTTCCC